>JAQGBX010001240.1:0-26378 GCA_034698745.1 Megaphyllum sjaelandicum | reverse complement strand
TACCGAGACTCGACGGGAAGGAGAAAATGGAAATGGAAATGCGAAAAAACCGAAAAATTTCTCAAAATGGCCGCTTCAAAAAAACGGGAGAAAATTTTTTGATTTTCCATTTCTCATTTCGGTTTTTATTTTCGGTTTTTTCGTTGGTGTGTACGGGGCTTAAGTTTCACAAGGTCTTATTTTATTAAAATTTCATTTTTAAGTGCAATATCTTTTACTGTTTTATGGAAGAAACCGGGAAAGGCATTAATTGATGAAATTCCTTATTTGTTCCAAAAGGCAATGATAGAATACATATTTTAAAAAAAAAGCAGTAGTAGCAAAAAAAAAAAAGTTTGGGCAAATATAACGGTAAGGGATGTGCACAAGCGACGTCCTCATGGAAGGGGGAGGGGGAAGATTGGATAAAGGACTAACTGGGACATTGGGAGGGGGGTAGGGGTATGCTTAGAGTAGATTGTACCTTTCCAGGGTTTTTCCCCTGTCTTACTTATTCATGCCTCCCTAAATAAAGGCAATTTTTCAGAACTTTAAAGTAAACATTGTATCAAATTTCAGATGTCAATTTGTTGACAATCTAAATTTGAGGAATTATAAGTGTATTCAGTTTGCTTTCTTTCAAAATAAAACATTAACAATATGATTTATGAAAAATAGATATTGCTTATGGACGTCTACGAGTGGAGGGTGAAGAGGGGGGGGACAGTCAAATAAGGACAACAGGACAATGGGGAGGGGGGGGGGGTCAAAATTGCCAAAAACTACAGGACGTCATTTATGCACAGCCCGTAAGTGTTAAAAAAATTACATGAGAAGTGCGAATAATTAAAGCAGGCAAGTCCCTCGAAGGCATTCAGTTTCTTGAAATGAAAATTACAACAAAACAAAAACTATAGCCGCGGGGAAATCTAACGATAGGCGAGCGTGCGTTTTATCAGCGACTTAACGACATGTTCGAGGAAGAATGATCGTGTTCCCATTCGCGATAAGGCCGCTTAAGCCTACGTTCTACATGTACATGACGATCAATCATAATATGAGCATAAATGCGTAAATAATGCATGCCCTCATTACACGGGTACACGAGACGAGATAGATTTTTAACATTTCCCGCGCTATATTTATACCTGGTACACGGCGCACGGTCCGTTTAGTTAACAGGCGTTGACACGCAGCAAATTTAAATTGATTTTTGCTCATTGCTTTTAACGCTTTACGATCGCTGGGACGATGGAATTGTGCGTTAAAACTAGGGGAAAAACCGTTGACGCTAGATGCATGGCAACTATTTAAAGAGCGCATCTCTCGCAGGATCCACGGGCTTTTTATTTGCTCCGCGTCACGCACTTCTTGAATAAACACCAATTACGCGATCCTTGTTTTCTTAGTTGTATATTCAGAATAATGGAGGATTAGCGTTACACCGAGCCCGGAAACACCCGTTCGAGAACATAACCGCAAAAACCAGCAAGGGAAGATGGAATATTAATGCGAAAGTGCAGCATCCTAAATAGTCCCTTCCGGCGGAAATTAATTAAATTGAAAATAAAAAAACGCCTTTTCCCATCGATAAGTATTCCTCCGCGCACCCTATACGCGTGCCCCGGATGGAGGAGCTCGATTTCACCGATTGATTTATGATCGGATATGGCCATGGCCTTTGTGACCGAGGCGATATTAAAGAGTTCCTGTGCCGTACGTCACGGTACGTGGATCAAAAAAGTTGGAACGAATATGACTAATGGTTATGAGATTACGTCACGTGTGTTGCCGAACTTTATAGCGTGACGTCACGCCGCACGTAAACATACGCGTACAGGTTCGCGTTTAACGAATTTTTTTTTCTGCTTACTTTCCCCAAAATAACGATTAAAATTGATCAGAAGGGAAATGTTGGATCACCTTCAACTGGTGCGGAGGCGGTTGTGTGCGCATGCGCAGTCACGCACGTAACGAAGGCCTAATTACGGTACGGATTTGGTGGATGTGAATAGGCCATTAAGGTCTTTCAAAATGTCCTTTGTCCCTTTAGAATGTATTATTTTAAAAGGTACATTAAATTTTGTACGATGTAGCATTTTTTATATAAAAATTCAAAGTTAAGTTATAAAAGGAAATAAGTAGTAACGAAATGTAAATATATCGTCAAGCAGCTTTTGGCGCAGATTTTCCATTGTGCGAGTTTTCCAAACTCGTTTCTAGGAAGTTACCTTAAGTTGTATATTCGAAATGCTGCCAATTGCATAACCATTTGAAAAATGTGAATAAACACGTTTAGTTCGCGTTCAAAGAAAATGATTGTTCAAATGACGAAATTATTTAAAACTCACTTCACTCAAGACGGGATTATGTAAACGAACGAAAGTCTTAAGTATATAAACGACGGTGATGTACGCGATGAAAAAAGATAAAACAAATCCAATATAAAGCAGAATTGGTTTCTCTGGCATAAAACAGAATGAGTTTGACTTTAACGACAGCAATTCGTTGCACTTTTGAAACGTGTGGGTTCGAAGCACGAACCCACAGGATAATCGCCGCTTAAATCCGGTTTTATCTGAAAAAGCTCTACAATTATCCGCTTAATTAATTAGGTACTTGTATTATACGGGTCTCACTAAATTGATATATTGGTCTTCGAATGGCTATACATGTATATGTATTTTGTGAATGTGTTGTACTTACACTTCGCTGAAAAATGACCATGTTAAATAGACGATTATACGTGTATTTTACGAACTAAACCCAACTTTTAAATTTAAGAGTGCTGCTATTGACAGATAAACAACGACAGTCTGCATCGTTGTCCGTCAAATAAATGATTAGCCTACAAAAGAATAATAAAATTTGATGACAGTCAAATTAATTTAGTGCGATTAAATAATTTTAATGCTCCTTTTAAAATCTAAATTCCAAATAAAGACTAAACGATTGCTTGAAACTAAAACTTTTTTGAAATCCCCGACTGTATGCAATCAGTGCATGCATCACTGCAATGCGTGATTGCTTACCTGAGGCATTGAAATCATACATGTACCCGGACGTGGACCTTAATGGCCTACTCACATCACATCCACCAAATCAGTACAGTAACTACATCCCGTGCATGGCCGCGCATTCGCACAAGACAGTAGGCGGGACAACGTGACGTTTTAATACGGCATTTGCAACCGCATCCTTACCAGTTGAAGTTGATCCAACTTTTCCCGTATACTCGTGCGTGAAAATAGCATCTTTCAACGTAGTTTATTGATGGCTCGTTTTATTCTTTATTTCGGGCAAAACGTTCAGCTTTTCACCAACAAATTATTTGCTGATCACTTTTAATCGTTATATTGGGGGAAGTAAGTCGAACGTAGGTTTTTTGAAAAAAACCTACTACGGCATGGTACGGTACGGTTTAGAATTTGAATGGTGATCACCTGTTTATGCTGACCACTTTTTAGTGCATTGTTTTTTCTAGTGTACATGACCAGTGTGTGTAGTCTTTTTTTGAAATTTTTATATTGCCAATGTACCTTAAAAAGTGACCAGATAACAGATGAGTCACGTTACATCTTGCTTTAACCCTTGGACATGATGATTCTGTACTTAATTGTTTGGTTTTGTGTTTTTTTATTTCGTGTATTACAGTCTACATGTATAAGAGCAGTGTACGTGTTCATTATTTTAATTTAATTCAGGCATTCTTTGTATATGAATAAAGAATGAAAAATTGAGCCTCAACTCGTCCATTCTAAAAAAGCGAAATTACATTGCTTCGTTCCATCAAGACACGCGTTCGTCTCCATTGTCAAAAGCTCGATTCGGTAATATTACTCTCACAGCTGTTTGTGAAGAAGATTTCGAAAGCACTTTTTTATCGGAATAGATGTCTCGAACTTTGCCGCAATGTGCAACAAGTGCGTCACTTCATAATGGGAGGGTATAGCGTCAAAGTCGTCCACCTACACGCCCATAAATCGTGCGTGCAGGATGCCCGAAAATCCCCCATTATGTTTCACGTGGTGGGAACTTTGCCTAATATTTCAATTTTTTCTTGACATATCCAATTTGGGTTTGGGGTTTTGGCAAGGTTAACAAAAGCATACCAGGACAGAATTTATACACCCACAGTAGAGCGAGAAATAAATTGAAGATTCCCAGACTCATCCGAAGCGAGGCGGATGAAGGTGAATTTAGCGAGGATGAGGAGGAGGGGGGGGAGGGATGAATGGCTTTCGACGCAAACAACCCATCTATTGGCTTTCACGGCGAAAGTTTACGACACGTGACAAGGACGAATAAAAAAGCGTTCATCAAATTTGCTAAAAATATCATCGGGAGGAGCGCAGCACACCTCTTTAATATGGTTTTCACGCGTGCTTAATGATCTTCCTTTTTTTTCCAGGCATAGTTATCCTCCACCCTACCCCCCACGAACTAAAGTGCCCTCCCACAGCTACGAAAACATCCAACTGACTAAACGACTTTTATATTTTGACCACAAAAAAAGTAGAAAAATTCGATTACCGCACGACAAGACGACAATTATGATGAGAAATTAGGCCTTCAGGAAGCCTAAAATTTCCTGCTCAGTATAGGATTGACTGAAGGAGGAGGACTACGACTATCGAATCAAACCGAGTAAAATCAGCGTCCATAGGGTCCAATTAAACCTTCTGAAATTGGCAAGTAGCCGATTCTTGTAAGTCGTCAAAATCGTCGTATTAGTTGGCTAACTCCAAATGATGGTTGAAACATTTGAAGTTGCACCCTGCATCACGTTTCTATAATTTCGGCTAAAATGAAAAGACAAAACAATCATCGCAACAATTGCGTTACATCACAATGCCATTAATCTTTTTAACTCAATTTCATGTAATTATATAGCTTTATCTCAAGGCCATCGTAAGAACAAAATGAAGGATTAATTCAATGGCTCTACTTTCTGCCTCATGCAAAGCATTCTTATATCTCATGACGAGGCGCTTAACTCCCAACATGTTTCATAAAAGCAAAGTAGGCCTTATGATTCTTTATCAATGGCTGAAAGCTTTTTTTTATCGAATTTGTTAGCAAAAAGACATAGCTGAATATGAAACAAACGTTCAAGTTTATCCTTAAAGAGTCGATTCGTAATGTTTGACCCGTCCTATACTGTTTCAACATTAAAATAGTGACGAGAACATTCTTTTTTCACATCCTGTAAAACACTTAATAAAGTGGTGGACTGCACGAAGATCTTACTCCCAAAAGACATCCTGAGCATACAGCACGTTTTCGCTGTAAATATTTGAGATTGTGCGTCACATTAACGGCTAATCGCCCCAGAAAAAATATTAGTTGCATTTTTTTCCCTATACAAATAACCTCTTCACCTTAATACCACCGACAATTACAGAGAACATATTTATACAAACGCATTTAACAAAGATGTTCCCTAGTTATTCTAGTTCCGATTAATGTGCTCTTTGCAAACTATACAAAGACAAATTCGCAGGAATCAATTCGTTAAAAAGGTTCGTGAACAGACATGACTCCATTTGCGAAGTCCGATAAGTCAAGGCCTATAACCTTTAACAATTAACGGAACTAATTCGATATTTCCTATTTGGCACGAACCCGAAAAAGCACGTCAAGAATGAAGAAATGACAAAGACGAGAGAATAAACTTGAGATTTTTTCACGAACTCGGGACGTTTTTATATGATTTTTGAACCGAAATAAAATGCATCGGAGGCCATAACAGTCTGTTCATCCGAAACACGCACTCGTTGCAACATCTTCGGAGGAACGGCGTGTCATATAGATCACAAACGTGTTTACAAACAAATGAATACGGCACTTACCCATAGCGCCACCTGATGTATATTTTAGATTAGCTCGTATAACGCCATCTTCGAATAACACTTGCTTTTTTTTTGTTACAAAACGCTGATATGACGTTATAGTTTTCTATCATTATTTATACGAAGAATTATTTTATGAATAAATAATTGAGAATTGAGAAAATATTAAAGAACCGTTAGTCATAATCGACGATTGCAATTCTCTGCGCAACTATATATTCCAAATTCCGATTCAGGAACAGATAGCGATTAATTGGCCAAATTTTAAAAATCAGTTTAATATCTGTTAAAATCAAGCAGGTTGCTAATTTTAGTTTTAATTGCATTCCATCATCACGACAGAAATACACTCGCATGCATTTTTGAAACTAAACCTCTCTTCGAGCAAGGGGGAGAGGATCAATACGGGAAACGAAATTAAAATAGTAGTAGTTGCACGGCACCAACGTGCATGATGCTAAAATGCGAAACACATGAACCCTAATAACAATAATAATAGTAATAATAATCCCATTTTATATAAACTGACAATGAAAGCAACTGCAGCGCAATTTCATATCCTACGTGTAATTTTTAAATGTAAAGTTCATATCCGATACTAACACGTGTTGCGCCCACTTGTAATAAGTATGTTTCGCCAGTATGAACAATGGGGTACAGAGTGGACGATAACAATGTCCGCATCCTATTAATTGCAATTACAATGCAATTTACTCGCTGGTCTATACTCACTGTCAAATTCATCTCTATTATCTACTGTACATTATTGTACCTCTATTATCTACTGTACATGTACAGTATATTTAAATACAAAATAATAGCCGTACTCAGGAAATGCCGTAGCTTTATGTACATGTAGATGGAAAACGTAAATTTTAATGTAGATAAAGTTCCATCTGGCGTCGCGTGCGCACTGAGCATTTCTTTTCTCTACGCTATCCAATAAATACATTATAAACATATACCTTAACATGCACGTGTATATAAATCCATTTTACGCGTAGCATATTTTACATGTAGAAAACATGGTTTTACACGTCAAATACTCTGAATATACTTATCTAAAACAAATGTACGCTACATGTAAAAACACGTTTGCTACATTAAAATATATCCACGCAATATATGTAAATACATGTTTTACATGTAGGCCTACGTACCATATTACGTGTATATTGACGTTACATCGTATATTATACTGTATAATGCATAAACAAGTTTACAATACACAAGTTTTACATTTCAGATACATGTGGCTTTATAGCAGTCTTAAAAATAATTCTATACTAAGTGCGCGTCGTTGTTGAAGTCTAAAGCATAATTGTCTAACATTTTGAATCACAGTAATAGGTTAACGAATCTTCTAAAAGTAATTACGGGATTTGATCGTGGGACAATCGTGAAAACCTAGACGTTCCTCGAATTTCGCAAAGAAATTGGAATAAGAGATTCAAACCCATATAAGTTTAATTAATCCAGGCACCTTTTGACCTAAAGGCGTACTTGGAGTCAATAAGAAATGGAAAATACAGTGTACATCGACGCTGTCTGCTCAGGCCCAAGGACAGTGGTGCCACGCAATAAATCGTTCTGTATTATCGAATCAATTTCAATTCTCATTTCGAACGCTCGAATCAGCGAGAGAAACTGCTACAGAATAGACAATGTCTGTAAAACTAATCCGGATAATTTATGGTTTCGCTCTTCGAATACGCTAGAGACATAAGCATATATGAAGTTCCAGTTTATGATCTCGCCATACTATAGTTCCTTGCCTGCGTGCGTTCAATTCGATCGAGTGAACCGCGCGTCTGAAATGTCAATATGTCGCAAATTTTAGGGACAATGTTATAGCGCTCTTTCTCCAATCATGAACTCCAGTATATATAGGTTTGCCTCGAGTTCGAACAAACAGAGCAACGCGATGATTTACGCTTAAAACTACCACAGGGGTCATAAGTCATTTATAAACGTACGTGAAATATTCCCAACCATGCAAACAAACTTCCGTTTACGCTAGGAAAAAATTATAAACGAACTTCTGGCAAGTGGGCGCACTGCATGCGCTTTGTTTTATGAAACAAGCTGCTGGTACGCGAACTTATTTCGAACAAAATGGTTTCGAAATGTTGCCTTATAACACGGTATACGTAATACAAGTAGTTGCAATCCGTGCATGTCTGCACTTTCATGTTTGGTGCGAAAAACACTGCAGCGCCGCCCCGTTGGTTGGAGTTATATCTTCAGTTATTTACATATCGGACTAGTTCGGCCGTAAAGATGGCAAATTCAAACCGAGGCCAATGTTTGCTTCGTCGTTTGATTTTTCGATTCGCAAAATCGGAATGAACCTTGGCAATTCGTAATTCGTAATACCAATGAACATTTAGAATTTCGTCACGTGGCTTGGCGCTATTCAAAAAAAATGCCGCATATTGTACCTAAATCGAGCATAATTCAACGCCTCCCTGAGTCCCCCTTAATATGAAAGAATAACTGCCTCAGATCGACGTTTTACTAGATGTTGAATTTTTAAGTTGCCTCGTAAAGCAGCAATCTACACGTGCCGTTGTGCATGGATACGCGGCCGATTCATAGGGGCAGGTCATATTGGAACACGCCGATATGCCCCATTTCGATCTTGAAAAATCACGAGAAACGGGAGCGATTTCCAGAGCCCTCGGGGCTTTCAAAAACATCCTTACATGTATATCATCTTAAAGCAACCCCTTGCCATTCTGTACAATTTGTCCGTTTAAATTCCAATTTTATTTCTATCAGTAGTTTGAGAGCTATAATCTGGCGAACACCCTGTATAGCAGTTGCCAGCATCTCTACCTTATTACCGGCTTTCAACCATCGTTACATAATTAAACATTAATTTCTACGGTCAGCTGCATTGCGCTTCGCAAACAAAGGGAATGGAGCGTTTAGGCTACAGCTTGCATGCACTTAAGAAAACAATTCAATTTGCCTTTAATGAAACGAGGATTGCCATGGTCTACGTTATAACAGTAGTCGACGTTTGGCATTTAAGTAATTTTTGATGGGGGAATAAAATTCCATGCATGGAAATATATGCGAAGAGTATATGCTTAAGCAAAAGAAAAATTCCGATTTTTCATGTTTTTAAACCATTTTCGACAAAGGTCTTCGATGATCTTCATCGTTCTTTGAAATAATCCATAGATTCTCGCGTATTTAACAGTTTCGGGAAGAACTACGCTTTTGTTGCATGCACACGCAACACTTCGGTTTCCTAAAAATGGCGCAAATTCACATTACCGCGACTTAGAAGCGTTAGTGCCAACTTCAATACCGCTTACGGGCTGGATCTATAAATGGTGGTTATAAACAGCGTAGGCCTAATACGATTCAAAAACACCGAAATGCCAAACAAACGTGCCAGCAGCGTTTGGGGCTAGACCACATAACTAACTTTAAAGCAGCATTGCCTCCTGATCGAGCAAACTCGTAAATTGCGGTTGCATGTCCAAATATTTCAACTTCAAACAAATAGAAACGAAGCCCGTTGTGGTCTGAAGACCAATTTTTTTTAAAAAAAAATCGATGCCCTTGCACATTTCCCGTTCTAAATGAGATCATCCACATCGGTTGAATATTCACGCGTAACAACAAATTTGCATACCGAGTCAGGCAGTAGTATATTTTTGTTGCTTAATTTCAAACGTTTATAAGGAAGGCATGGCACCAAACTTTAACCTCAACGCTATAATCAATAAAATTTAAACAATCGGTAACATATCGCACCCCCCCTTGAGAAGGGACAACAAATTTTTTTTTAGACAAACAAGTTTTAACGCACGATACCGGTAACTCATTTATAGCCGAAACTATATACTGTATATGTTAGCTATGTCATTATTACTTAATATAGAGCTCAATTTGAGCTCTATAAATTAACAATTATGGAGTTGTGTCACTTCCGAAGTGGGGGTGCGATGTGCCACACTTCAACGAGTCGATAAGAGTTCATCGTCAATGGCAGAAAACTGTTTTAACAGGCTTTAAAAATCAGTGCATAACCGGAGAAAAGTGCAAATGGCCATAACTGTTTAACGATTTCATCAGCCGCGTTTTTAAAATGATCGAGCATGTTAACGCCAATTTTTTTTGTCGTTTTATAGTTTAGCATTAAAACTATGCTAATAAAGGATGAGTCGAACTCACGTATGCGCGTCATAAGAGGAATTTCCCGTCGTTCACGCTAGCTATTCAGATGATATAACTACGTTTTATAGTCGCGGGTGATTTCAGGAAACTCTTGTCCAGGACCGTTATCGAGTGTGTGACAATTAATAATTCACGATAGTCTAATTACCAGAACGAAAAACCATTAACCGGGAGCAGAGAGTGCCTCGCATTGAATCCCCCCCCCCCCTTCCGGCCCTCACGGTGGCACAATCACGAATCAACATTTTGCAACTATATTTTCCGAGGACCAAATCCATACGACAAATTGAACGGAATTAAATTCAGATTATCTTCAACTGTAAAACGAGTAAATATACACGTAGAAAAAAAATATACGCAGATTTATTGTTATCGCTGCTACGTTATCCTTACAGTTCCACTATAATTGGACTCGTTTTTAAACTGCTGTATGATTTTATCATGAAATTTAGTAATTTGCACTCAATTCATACACGAGAATGCACGCGTACAATGCTGAACCGAGTTAGTATTTTTTAACAAATTCTTAGTATCAGCCTTTTATTTGAGAAAAAAGTATGAAATGGTTCATTTGTACATGTAGATGTGACAACCCTAACGCAAATTTAGGTCAGTTTTAATGAACTTATGCCAATATCAACTCGGAAAATAGGGGTACATCATCCCCAGTCTTTTCTATTCCAGATTTTTCAAGTTACGTTGCAAAATTAAGTTCAAGTTCTAGGGTAGCTTGAATTTCGTAAGTGTAGACACATTTCGGAAAGTTTTAGGGATAAACTTTCTTCCAGGAGCTACTTTTTGCCTCTCTTTTTCAGTCTTAGTGCTAGAATGGAGGCCACCAAGACAAGGATAAATATGCAACCCAAAAGCACGCTTGAACTGAGCAACGCTTTTTTCACTTTTTTTTGGTGGGCTTTTTTTTCCTCCGCAGATCTTTTCTGAACTCTTTGCCAAACCGATTTTTTTCTTGAAGACTGATCTTATTTTTAACTCGCGCGGCATTTAAACCCTAGCTCATTTCAGGTTTCTTGCTTTTTAACTTACAAATAGTGCGAGTCGCACGTATAAGCCTAATGCAACGAGATCACCTGTACACCCTACATAACGTTTGTCTCTTAGAAAAGTCTTGGGCAATTACCGACCACCGTCAACAGTCGCATACTTAGCAAACTACGTACATTATTAGCTTTTACGATTTCGACATATGAACATTACTATTTACTCAAAATGGCGACAACAAGTCTGTGAGCATTTGATCAAGAAAAAAACCGATTACAATTTGGTCTTATTTCAGATGTAAATATCATTTGTGTAATCAAACCCATGCATGTCTTGTTCATTATTCGTCGTTGCTAAATTGTCGATAAAAGAAACCAGTTTTCAAACTGGTTTTCTGTATTGGCAATAAAAAGTACACGTATTCTCTAGGAAAATTACGTTTATTCGAAAATGTTACCACAGGGTTCTTTCATAAATTGTATTACTTAAAAAAAGTTAGCTGAAGCTCGTATAGTCGTTCAATATGTGATGACTTTTTTATATAACTTCAACGCAGTTTTTGGTGCTAAAGTTAGAATAATTGCACATACACTGTGCCTTGATAAATATATAAAAAGAGATTACGTCAGACCTTTGCGCAAAAAAAAATCGCATGACGCGTACCAGATTGAATTCATTCCTAAACTTCTGCATGACGGGTAAAAACCAGAACATGATAAGAAATCAAGAGTTAAAGGAGGAAGTTATAGTCTATTCAAGTACCTGCATACATCTTTAAATCTAAATAAAATCAACAAACGCGGGAATTTGTGCTAAAAATGACTAATGATTTTAATTTTACGGTGTAATTAATTGGTCGATTGATGGTGTAATGTAAAGAATGAACAATCTCATGCACGTCAACAATTTTAAAAAAAGCTATTAAAAGCACGTCAATTTTTAGACAACTTAATTAGTAAATACACGTCGTACATATGAAAAGAATCAAGGTCCTTCATCAAGTCGAACTGCCACATGGTTTAAAATGAATATAGAATTAGTTGTACTATTTTCTCAAAAAGCGCGAGATATTTTATTTGCACCTACAACACATACTCAAGTGCCTATAAAGAATGTTTCGCAAAGTTATGCCTTACTGTTACTTTGAAGTATCCTTGACAACAGATTTCGTATCTTTGAATCAGCAAATGAGTTAGGAAAATTACTTTCAAGATTTGCAGACATTTTATTTGCACAACCCAATGGTATAACCTATAAAAAATGCAGAATGTGTGAAATATAGGAATATTCAACCTGCCTTTTGACCGTTGGGCTCATACACTCTCAATCATTTTCGAAGTTGCAAAATCCTCGCAGGATCATAGCGCCCAGAAATGGCTAATTTTGAGCTTCACGGTCAACGGCCTCAACATTTTCCCCAAGACTTCCATTATGCAAGATGTGCACGGCCATGCGGCTATATAGCGTTTTCTTAAGCATGATAAATGGCTCTAAAGTAGACATTACAGAACTTCAATACCAAAATAACGGTGGTACTTTTGCATACATTACATGCATATTGTATGAATGCACGTACACTGTACTTGATAGAACAGGAATTTGTGGCATTGTCATTTACATGGTGTCCATGAACTTTTACAGTATATCTAAAAATGGCATAGTGAAAGGAACTCCAAAATATGCCTTATTGTGTAAGCGATATAAAAACCATATTGCATGAAACAATTATACGATATATACGACATTACCAACGATAAAGTATTCTCGGAAATACGTTTCGAATAGATAGGGTCGTAGGATCTCTTATTCCGAAAGGTTGGCCAATGAGTGAAGCGTTTCAAATAATACTAGAATTTATCTCGAATACTCCATGCTAGAGCGGATAAACGGGACTAAACTCCATCCCTGAAATAAATAGTAGCCAATACTCTACAAAGGATGTAACGCTATAAACCATTCTTGAAACCACCTGGGAGAATTATTCGTGAACATTTTGCATCAATTGAGTGAACATTTGAAATTTACATCGGTACGCATTAGAAATTTATACGTTTGAAGAATCAATTGGAAATATTTCCAAATATTTCTTTTTTTTTAAATGAAGGCAATATAATTGATGTTTACGTTGTCGAATAATTAACTTTCTGTAAGCGCCAGAAAGAAATTTCTGGAGACGCGTGATTGTCAATTCCTCGATTAATCTAAGGAATGCCACCAACTTTCCACCCCACAGTCAATTCATCAGAAATTTAAACGAAGATGAAAATCTCTAGGTGATCGTATAGCAGGAATTGCATTCAAAACGCGCTGAGAACTTGCATCTTGTTGAAAATGATTATACGAAGGCAAACGAAGATTCTAACAAATATCATGTTGCACTCCGCTAAGTGATTGAAAGTACGGGACTTTTTCATACGTGTTTAAATGTTTACGAAATTCTCTTTGTTGAATATGTACATATAAATAAGTCGAATTCCCGCGGGAATTCAGGTATGACTTTTATAAGTATATAAAGAGAATCATCGAGAGCTTCATCGATTCATAAACTTTTATTCTAGCTGCGATCATGCGATGATGAAAATGAAAATAACTATACGTGTATTTCTCGCGCAGTTATGCGGGAATAAGGTTAATTTTAGCATTATTTTTACCAGTATTGTGTCAAAAGTGTTGAAGGTCGATCAAAAAATTCACGTTGTCCACAAAATACAGACGTCTATTATCCGAATACAAAGAAGGTCATGAAACAGTCGATGCATGCAACAGTTGCAACTCGCTGATCTCCTGACTACTCGCTTTTTTGCGATCAATACATCGAGCAATTTTCATCGCAACAACTAACGTGAAAATCCCCGGTATTTACGATCGTATCGCAAAGTCCACAACTTTGTATTCTATCTCGTTCAACGCTTAAAAGGCTTTTAAAATACATGACAGTTGTTTGACACGGACAGTGTTTCGGTTGGTGATCTAATAGGTGCACGCCTAAACTAACACCCAGCATCTGTTTTTCGTCAAATTGTGCCATGGTTCGTTTTCCGGGTATCCCCTCGATCTCTGGTGGAAAAGTGCTATTCTAGGCGATAATCAGAGATTGGACATAACCCGATACATATTTTCGACCCGGGTTCATTTTAATATCAGAAATCGTTTATGGATTAAGACTCCTCAACCTCAACACAGCCATGATGCAAATAGCAGAACTCTGACAAAAGCTTTACGAATAGCACTTTTGGCAGTCGTAAAGACACGCGCGCAAAATTCATTGGCTTAAAAAACAGCGATAACCCCGAGGGAAGTTTTTACGCTAATTCGCGCGTCTACTTTACGAATGCAAAAAGAGGATGCAAAGTCCGGAGTAGAAACGGACCTGATGAAATGGAACCCATCATTTGCAAGCACGCAACAATTCAAATTTCTCTAATGGTCGCTAGGCGGCGTTTGACCGGTAATTTGGCAAACATGCAAATAATCGTGGAATTTCGCCCTGTTGCGCGAAATGTCCGATAGTTGAGATGCGATCGAACGATTTCTTATAAGTTCTCGAGTTCTTATAAGTTCGTTCGTTTTTTTTTTCCGAAAGTTTTTCGAAGCGGGTAAGAATAATTTAAAACTTACCAGTTTTGACGAGCTTGAAAGTGACCGTGTTGTGTACCTTGAGAGCTTCGTTGTGGGCCGGGTGCGAGAGTTCTTTGAGGGAGCAATCGGTCGACATTTTGTTGAGAGCGGTAGGAGAAACCAAAGTTGTGGAAAAATAACACCAATCCACCACGTCTTGCGCCGGAAAGATTACGTACATGTCAGCCCAACAGGGCTTCCATGGTGCCGTCTGCCGGGACACGGACAGTTATTCGTGTGGAAATTAGCACGGAGAAGCGGAACCTGCCCGCGACAGTCTGGCCTCCTCATCGAAAACAGAGCGAGTAGCGAACGAAACGACGAACGAAAGACGAGTGAGAGTCCTGCACGTTTAGCTATTATTGTCGTTCCGATGGTGGCTTAGGTCGATCGGAACAACTCGCGGCGACGCATCTCCACCGAAACACAGCCGCGCAGAAAAGCACATGGGCGCTAGCGAAGCACTCGCTCCAATTGTTTCCCCTAGTTACTGCCTTGGCGGCGACCAATCGCAGCCCAGGATGGAGATCAGCCCCCTCTACGCGCGCCTTCCCGCAAACTTTTACTTTTTAAAATAGGAGCAGAGTGCATCTTCACGAATTTCACCTACTAGCGGAATAACAATTAAAATATTCCCCTCGATTGCCGCTACAGTTGAAAAGTAGTCTCCCGTGCATTTCTCACTTCCAGATGATGAACCATTAAGAGTACTCTTGACACACGCTTTTGGCAGTCGTGAAGTCGTGCGCTCAACGTTGATACGCTTCTTGATTTCAAAGAAATCGTTCGAGGTTATGGCCGTTTTTAAAACCAATTAATGCAATCCTTTTGTACACGTGACTTCGCGACCGCCAAAATTTTCAAAGTTTAGGACGTCCGAATGGAGGGGGGGGGGGGATCCTGATTGACCGGACACAATGCGGACAGGGGGTAGGAGAGAGTCCAATTTTTGAAAAATTTTGAGGACGTCCGTTTTGAATGGCCCCTACATGTGCGCTGTAGTACCCATTCATACGGATATACTGCACGTAATGACCATGCATGGTCAATTACTTTCAAATTAACGCGTGGGAAATTTAAAAGTGTAAAATTTTAGTTATTTACCTTCGTTATCTGTAAACAACATTTTTTTAAAATCATTTTCTTCATAATGTCCATAAAGAATGGAAAGATCCTTTTAAGCTCCAAAGATAAACCATTAAACTCGTGCATTAATGGAAAGCCCAAAAAGTTCCCCTTTGCACAGCTAGTATAGTGTAAATAAAAGAATTCAATCCTGCATTGGCCTAACGATCGTGTGGTTGAGCGAACTCCGTGGCAGTTAATCAGAACCGCGATTATTTATTTACATCCATTGGACGTGAAAAGCGTATAGTTATCTATCCGGAATTAACGAGAATCGCCGAGCCACTAATTAAGAATGCCATCGGAATTCCCCACAGTGGATTAAACCCGATTTACCTTCATTCCTTGGTGAATAGTCTCACGATCCTAACATAGCTTATCACTCGACTAGAGGCACTTCATTAATTGGACGGTGATCCGAATTCGTAAAGTGCATCAATCGTCCAATGCCGCCTGTGGTCGCGTGACTGCTGCCTGTACAGGATTGCGCAATTCACTGCGTGGGAGTTTCTAGGACTTAGACTGCATGATACATTAGGGATACTCAGACAGAAGCTGACAGGCACGTTTGGCAGTCGTGAAAACACGCGTGCACGCAAAAAATCCATTCGTTAATGGTTTAAAAATATAACGATAATCGTGAGGAAATTCTTAAACCAACTAGCGCGCAGTCAAATTAAAGCAGAATTTGTAAAGATTCTGTCCGAGTACCCCTATTGCGGTCGCTCAATAGGATTTGAAAATGCGTCGTTCATCCATCGATGAACTCGCGATATGAAAAATGAGATTTTTTTTCAAGGGGTCTTGTCTAGAAATAGGTCATTCTATAGGCAAAAAACAAAAGGTGAAAACTAATCGAGATAAAATAACAAATAAGCGAAGCGTTAGTTGAATTTGGGATTTATCGATGGAACATAATAAGCGATGGATAAGGAGAGACGATGGGCGATATGCCAAAAATAGTTTCCCTTTTTAAGCGGCAGTGTTAATGAAAAAGCACTTGTAGATTATTCGTCAATATATAGATTGTTTCCCATTCGAATGAACACAAATGCTCCGTTACCTAACATTTCTTTCGATAAGTTCCGAAATCAAATCCATTTCATTTTTGGGAGAAGTAAATGCTCATCATCAGGCTCTCGAATACTGGCCATTTAATTATAGAAAATAAAAATGAGACAGCTCGCCTACTCTACTACCAGTAGTTCATTTTCCAAATAGTTTCCGACTCGGGAATCTTTCCTCGTTCAAACTCCACTTTTTCCACGCATTTCTCCACCCTGGAGTGATGCCCATAAAAAACGCATTAAAACTCGTCCTAGTTTATTAAAAAACTAGCCCGACTCGGTGCATGACACGATTCCCTTCACACGTACAAACTCACCGCGAATGATTTCACGTACAAGTTGAACTCGATTCTTTTTTATCGCAGAAAAACAACTTTCTCCGAACATTTCGATCGTGACAAATCTCAAAAATCCATTTCTAGCAGATGCGGTAGAGATTGCTAGTTGGCTACGTCAACTTTTACGAGTTTTCGTTTCCGCTTTGAAAATGAAAAAAACAAACTCCTTAGCGCTTCTGAAAGTCGACAATGAACTCTTGGCGGAAAATCTCCCAATCTTTAAAAGTATTTGCATAGAGGTGATGAACACGAACTCGCGTTATGCTCGTCGAATACTAAGTAACACCGACGTACGTTTTGCTATTTTTGCTTCGTAGCTTTTGTTCCTTCATTCAGAAGCTTATCTCCGGCAACGAGCTTAAAGCTTTCCGCGTCAATAACTCACGGGGCATATTGACGAGAAATGTGGAAATCGTATCACCGACATAGAAAAAAACCTCCAAGTAAGCTCCCCCTGAAAGTAGGCAATCACACCCAGCTCCGCCTTAAAAACAAAACAAAACAAAAAAACTTTAAGTATCTCCGTGAATGGCAACCACCGAATCATGTTCTTATCTACTGCTCAAATATATATTTTGCTCGCGAATGCACTTGTATTTGTCAAGATGCATTACGATTATTTTGTATGATGCCGACAACAAATCTTTTTGAGGTGGAGGGAAGTCGCGTGTTTTTGCTTGTCGTTCATGCAGGGCGTTATACGTTCATTTTAATGCATAAGTATAACCTCTGATCAATGACGCAAAAACCGGAATCAAATGCGTCTGTAAAAATGCAACAGGTAGGGAATGGAGTTTGTCCACGACGTTTTCCCATGGAAATTTTCTAGGAGCCCAAAACCTCGGCAGTGTTACCGCATCATTGCTAAAAGCATTTACATGTACGTTTCATTCTGGATGTTAAAATCATCCGTGCAATTCGAGTCACCACAAGTTATTGAAATGGAAGTACCGGTTGATCATAAAAGTGCATTCGGTGATAGATTCCTATATATATTGGACACGTTTTGCCAGACATGGTTTCCTTTTCTGACAGACATAAGACTACCATTATCGCATTAGTATAATGCTAGCTTTTTCACAAAAACAGGTAGGAGCAGCTATAGAGTATCAGTAACATGTCTAGCGCAATACTGTACGTGCGCTCCAAAGGCCAACTTCCGCAACTCTGAGCTCATACAAAAGGGCCTGTATTAGAAACTTAGTTACAGGTTCTTCAACATTGGATACTAGGAAACCGCGCCGTAATTTAACACGCTTTTGTGAAAGCCACGGTAATAACCTTTCCATGTTGATTCAGCCACCGCGCTGCCAGTGAATGTGGGGGCTTATTTTCATCTTCTGGGAAATTTGTTGCTTATTTTCTATTGAACGTAATCAAATTTAACTGACAAAAGAGTCCAGGGTAACCTCATTCAATGACGTTATGGTCACGCGCGCCTGAACCCAGCCCCATTCGCGCGAATGACACACGCACAATTCGAAGCCCCAAGAAATAAAACCTTAAATAAAAGTCGGAAGATGAGAAGAGGAAAAAAATGATCAGGAAGCTGGGGAATTCCAAGAATGGAGGATGCGCGAAGATGTGCAAAGATCTTTTGCGCTATTTGCCTGTCCTACTTGCAAATCTAACGCTCGTTTCAGTTCACCCCAGAACCATCAAATTCTCTGAATTTTTAAATCAGAGAACTAACCAGAACGTCAAATCTCGTAAATGCGATCAATATTCACAATATCGTTCAAATTGGAGAGGCACTCGACTGAAATCGCAATAGAATGAATCGATGAAATTGGAATATATTTATTTGCATAACACTCCAATTGAAGAGTTAAAAAACTAAGTCTACATAATTATTACAATATAAATTTACTTTTTTAATAATCGCAGGCATGGTCCATAACCTCCACAGGTTTAAGGATCATAACCTATAAAGCATATTCGCTTCATAAACTACAAACTTCTGCGATGATTTATGTCTGCAGACTGAATTGCTTATTGTGAAATGCCAACGTTGCTAATGGACACTTTTCCAGAATCCCAGTACAGAACCATTCTACGAACTTTATGATAATACAGTCTACAGCAAAATGGCGCCTAGAAATGAGCGACACATCTCATCATCACAACGCCATCTAGAACTAATTCTGTACAATAGTCAGCCACTAGGTGTAGCTTCAGTATAATGCCGTCAAACTGGGATTTTAACAAGGATCATTCAAAAAGTGGAAAACTACTAATCAATAAATTATTATAAATTTCACGTCTACATTGCGCATCACATCAAAAATCTTTTTGTTTTTAATTTTTGTATTCATTTTCCCATCCTCATACAATTTTTTCAAAGTATATAGATTTATAAGGTAAACAGGGTCAAACCTACTTTACACATGAGAAGATTTAAATCCTACTTCAAACTTGAGAAGATTTAAAACCTTCCCACATGTTTCAAATATTTGAAGGGGCACAAGCTGTTAGCATAAGAAAATTAATAAATCAATATTAGGCCTAGATGAAATGTGAAGCAAATCAGCAGTACAAACAAGAAAGCACTCTGTTGCGCATTCATAGTTTATCACATGGATCTAAAATTTAGGCCAATGGGCCTGCCAAATGCTAGCTAGAGATTGATTAGTTGCAGAGCATTCTCATCACTCATTCTAATCTGAGGCTACACAAATTCCAGTTGTTGTATTCACCGCACATTATAAGTCTGTGCATTATGCAATAAGTGAATACATACAGTATAATAATGATATTATCATGGTCACTATACTGTATAGCATAAAATCTACTTTACATGCATAATTTTAAAAAAAAACTCAAATTGAATCGTAACACATTCCCTCGTATTTACAAAAAATATGTATATTTCGTTGCTGATTTAAGGACAATTTGCTCGTTACTATTTTCAAACAATTAATCAATATCAAATAAAAAACACTTACCACGAAATTCTATTTGAATTCCAAAATAACAACATGACACAGCCTGTGAGTTTTGACATTCTAGGAAGATATACAGCTTCACAACTGCTTGAAGATATTTGATTCAATTGTGACCTAAAAATAGAAGCTATGATCAACAGTGTGCATGATCACACAAGGTTTACATTTTAAACAATTATTTTAAAGGCAGTTTCAGCAAGACAATTCAAATTATACTTTCAATAATTTATGTTGTTTTGTAAACCTTTCATTAAATGTTCCAAGATATCCCATCACATTTTTAAGCAAAATACAGCACGCAGAAATGCAAGATATATTTCTAAATATTTGATACCAGCAAGTGAGTAGGTAAACAATATCAACCGAAAATTAGACCTATGATTGGCAAATGCACAAAACCTACATGTATTACATTTGCATATTTTTACTTATCTTTGCAATCTATATAAACAAATTAAATATGCCATTTATCAGAAATCATTCTTAATTTTAAAAACTTTATCAAATTGAACATTTTAGACCATGTCAATTAAAGAGCACGACTATTCACAGGAATAATACAAACACTTAATTTAATCAGCATGTCATTTTCCGGGTACAAACTGAGCAAAAATATACATCGGACTTAAAGTTCTTAAAAATAATTAAACATAACCTATTTCACCCTGATAGTGCTGCAAAGGCATTAATTATAAATAAGGTATAGGGAGGAATATGTCACCTGTGGATTACAGCTGATCCAACACTAAAACAATAAACTGCAGCATTAATAAAAACTACACAATTTGCAAGGGAATCATTAGTATGAAAATTACCTTCGACGGTTTCATGATAAGCAAAATGGAGGTATAGAAGAAAGAGCATATGCAAAATAGCAACAGCTGAATGAAGAATTAACCTTTGTGATCTACCGGATGTCCTTGCCATCAACACAATTATCTATTGTGCATAAAAAATGTAATACATACATGATATATATCTTTTAATGGCACAAGAACTGAGTGGGGAATTTGTATTCATCAACCTCACCATTTTCAAAGATGACAGACCGCCAAAAACGACCCATAAAAAGTAGAACACAAAGTGAGAGGTATCCGAATGATACAACGAGCTCAAAAACATAACGATACAATGCCCAAACAATGCGTAACCCTGTAAAAAAGTACACTTTATATTCATCCATCAGGCTGTGATGCCCATAACAAAACAATACCTTTCAATTTCAACTTACCATAAGTGACAAAGTCTGAATGTATGATAATTGAGCGTTGCAAATGTATGCTAGGAAATATACAAATGCAGCTGCACCCAACCAATAGCCAAAACAGACACCAAAGGCAGTGCCCATGAGTGTTCCTTCTTTCTAGAAATCATTTATTCGAGATTACTTGACTTGTATTCAATTTTCTAATATATTTCACCAAATTCAGATTAAAGCTTAACATTTTAATAAGATTTGCATATAGCTTTTCTGCAATACTGCAATCAATTGATTTTTTACTTACAATTCTACAGTCCTAAAAAATTAATTATCATGACAGATTATAGAATGCCTTAAATTTACACCTTAACTGAAAAGATACAGCTAGGTTTATAGCCAAATATTGTAATTTCTTTGCTATAGTAAATGCCTAATTTATTTTCAGCTTACCACTTCATGCCCTGATGATTTCATCCCATACAGTAACAGTGCGATTAATGTTAAAACCACCATCAGGGGACCATACAGTTCACCTACCAACTACAAGATCGCATACACATTTATCATAAAATTCTGAAATATTCCTCTCATCAAACCGTACAATGTTAAAGTTTAATTACCACTGGTTTTGAAACACTTGACACTTTGGGAATCAAAGAATTGATAAGCCTCTGTCGCACTTCTCTAGGTTCAACGTGGAAATATGGTCTTAACACATCGATGTTGGCGTATAAATTAATAGCGTTTTGGGCTCTTTGTCGACCTTCGACAAAAACCTAGTTGATTAAGTGATACTATAGTTTTCAGATACAATTATTAACTTAATTTAAATATACTTTATGAACCATTCATACGTACATATTGAGTCATTTGTTCCTTAACATTGGTCATAAAATCCCCCTTGGGAGGTCGGCTGACGTCTGGGTCATAATCTGAATTTTCTGACAGTTGAGTCTCAACGTTCTAAATAAATGATTAAAGATCTTAGAATACACGAATCGTAAGAGCTGTACGTACAAGTTTAAAAAATCAAGGATATACATGTATATACCTGCAGAGGACGATAAGCTCCTGACGCCATATTTAAACTTTAAAGCATACGACAGCAGTTGGGCAAACTCCCCTACCTAAAATAATAATGGGCAAACCCATAGGAAAGAAGGTATCGCATTTTATTGTCCTAGCTCACTAGAGGGTGTTAGTGGCTTCAACTTCTTCTTCTAGGACAGGCTGACTGGTTAATCATGCACCTAGCATAATTTTCAAATAACTACATTTGATGAAAAATCCAAGGTATAACTTGTAACACCTGTTATACTGTAACAAATGCTAAGGGCATATGGTTACCATCAGGAATCTTAATTCATTTATATTGTTTACACTATACAGGACTAAAAAAACTATTGTGGTCATTTAAAATTGAATCAAGCATACTAGTAAACGTAACTCACGTAATTGAACGAATATTTTAAATAAATCGCTTAAGCAGCTACTGTTACGCTTTTTACCTTGAAAACTCCATGAGTTAATGCACTCATGGCAGCACATTGTGGGAAATAAATAAATGACAAGATTTCAAACTTTTGCATTATATTTAAAATAAATCTGCAGTTCAAAAAGAAATTGTGGCAATGTGGCACCGTTGATAAGAAAAATAAGTACAAGTCAGAAAATGAGAAAATGGAAGCAGAATTAGCTGAATTGTTATAAGCATAATAATTAATTGAGCCCGTATTCAAAAATCCCTGAAAAATCAGTGCAGTCATTTGTCCATGTTGCGAGTAAAGAAGAGCGTAGTATTGTAGTGGCCATAGCTCTTCGTTGCGCTCGTTGCTTAAGCATAAAACACTTTCACGTCAGTTAACAAGGGTGCTTTTAGTATTTAACAATTTGGTAAAAACCAAATGCAATTGACAATTGGGGAAAAAATCTTAAAAACCTGTAATGGATGGCTCCATTGTACGAAATTCATGCTGGTTAATGTGTATTATGAATAACAACAACAATTATAATAAGCATAGAAAATTATTTGATTGTCCGTTAATGCACTCTTGCGTGCAATTAAAAATCCATTCCGCAGGTGGGAGTTGCTGACATTTGTCAGTACGGGGTATAACACACAAAGACTTACTTCAATACAATGTATCAAAATGTACTGTAGGTACTGTCAAAAAAGACTCATCTGGCCGAAGAGTTAACTAATGTTAAAATATACCTTCAATCTCATTATTCCTCAAATTTATTTCAAAACCGGTGTCTTTAGCAATTAAAAACTTGCTCGTGCTGACTCATCAAAAACTTATGGAAAGTGTGGTTGTGGCGTTGGCGGTCTTTGGAGTGGATTTGGGGTCTTTTCTCTTTCTTCCTCATCTTGCTCATCAACTTCAAAGCCATCTGTATCCATTTCTAAATCCGGGTAATCTAACTCAGTTAGCAAAGCTGTGGCTTCAGCTAGTGTATCCTATATAAATGTAATTTAAAAAAAAATTACTTACACTGTATATTCTGCATTTACCTAAAAATTCCAGTACGCTCTCTATAATCAACGTTGTGGAAAGTTTCCTACACATAATAAATGTAAGTGAAACCTACTTGAGCACTGACAGTCCTTTGGAAGCTTTTTGCATTTGGATCTTCGTTGGATAGTGTGGTTGCCTGTGATCCCCAATAGCTATGTTCTGACATTTTCTTTTTCAACCAATTTACCGCCCACTGCCACTTTGAAGGAGTCTGCATCAAAAAATCTTTAGCTGTAGCCGATCTTGAAGATGAAAGGACAAGTAATCAGTAATGCTGGAAAACTCGAATAAATCTATGACATTTTATAAATTGACATACTTGTTAGCCAAGTGCACCAAAAATTTAATACACTGATACGAACGGCGACTATCAACTGCATGATTATTTCTAATTATAGCTGAAGAAATATAAAATACAGGAATCAAGGTTTGTCCTAACGTTGTTGTAAATGCACCCTTGTTAGAAATGATCATCTTTCACAAAAGTCCAAGTTCTTACCTAACATTCCATCAAACTGCACACCAGTTTTGGAATTGGAAAAGCCATCAATGGCATGGCGCAATCGTTCCAGCTGAATGGGATCTTCAATCATCTGTAATTTTAATTTTTATTATTGTAAAAAAAAAAGTAATAAGCCTGAAAAAGTATTAATTAACAAAATACCAATATCTTCAATAAAAGGTCAAATAAGTGTTTCAATTCATTACAAGACACAGAGGAAACTTGAAGCTGGAAGGAGAAATTCAACAATTATTTAACTACTACCAATGGCTAGTGCATAAGCTCTCAAGTTATCGTGCCAGTTTATACATACCATAATCTGATTCAGAAGATAATCACTGAAATTTTGATTACAAAAACTGCACTGCTCTAACATATCCATGACTACTGTCATCGGAGCATTAACTTCTCTAAATGCTGTAACAACCTAAAGGAATTATCATAAAAATAATTTTGGAATGAGATCTTGATCCAAAATTTATGACGATCCTACAGAAACAATAATGTTCCCATTTTAATATGGTTATAGATCAGTATAAAGAAACATACTTCTCGCAGGTACGTCATCAGAACAGCACCATTAATAACAGCTTGTACTTCAACAGGGGGAGGAATATTAGCATGAAAAGGAACCCGTGAAAGAATGTCCAAATAGTCGTCAAGACCTTGCGTCCTGAAGGGTCGAAGGTCGCAGCTTATAACAAGCACCGCTAAAGTGCAATGGACGGCGCTAAACTCCTTTGCCTGAGATGAACCCCAACGCCGAGGTAAAGGGTACTTAACGGTAAATTTAGAAAATTATTAGAAAAAGTTCATTGGTTTTAGCTTTTTATTACCATATCACACTTACTTGACTATCTTCATTCACAGCTGCTGCACCCACTAAGAACGTCAGTATGCGAGAAAAAGCCTTTCTGGTAAACAGATGAGAACAAGCCTTTCCACCCTGAATGTTAAAAATATTTAGTTATTAAAATAGATTACAATTGTACCGTGAAAACCTAATTTTAGATATAAAATTCTAACAACCTGGAGTAAACTAAAGACAGTGCAATAACAATACAATTGACTAACTGTCAAATGTAAACTCAGAAATTGGTTGATCCCAATAATGGCCCAGCAAATTTCCTTGTGAATTATTAATTAATATCTTGCTTATGAAACCTTCACTCTTATTTTCCTTACCATTTGTGCATACATACTAATTAGCCAAAAGTACTGAGTGCACGTATGACAATTATCAGGCAAGTCTTTATCCAACAGCTCTAAAAGATATTCAATTAAGTTATCGAGGGATTTGTACGACTGAAAAGAAATGAAAAAAAAAAATTACTTGAAAATCAAAGGACAAAAATGTTCAACAAAAATAAAAACACGCCCACCACTTCGCCTCCATGATGAAAGAAATTCTGCACGGTCCTTTCGATTATCTTAGCAAAGGCGATACGGACTTCTCGAACTGGGCATTCAAGCAAAAACGGTCTAACAATTGAATGAAGTAAATTATATTCTCAGTTTAAATTAAACATCTTGTATTTTATTACTCAACCAACATACTTTATATAACTGAGTCCAACTTCACTGGCTAAATAGTCAACAAGCCATAAAGCTGCTGCTTTACAGCCATTCACCAATGTCTCTATGCTGTCCACCCACTGATTAATAACTTCTCTGAAAGTAATTATAAAATGTATCTAAACTGAATAATAGTTCTGCTAATTTCCATTACGTTACTCACTTCTGCCGCCTTCTAGTCCTGAGGTAGGTATTAAATAGAAAGTTGGTTGCCAGTTCCAAAGCAACAACAGACATTTCAGCAAACTCCAAAGACTTCACTTGCTCCTGAACAATCAAAGTAAAATATGAGGATGACTTTTTGCCACAAATTTTGTCAGCAATTATCTTTACTAATTATAGAAACATACTCTGCCACAAACGACATAGGCACCTTGCTATTATTACATACCGTAAATACGGTATTAAGCGCCCCGGCGCTTATTTGCAAATTCCGGGAAACCCCCCCGGCGATTATTAAGGGC
>JAQGBX010001239.1:0-26380 GCA_034698745.1 Megaphyllum sjaelandicum | reverse complement strand
TGGCGGGACCAGCATATTTTTTGATTTTAGAGAGGATTTGATTTTACACGGGTTGATTTTAGACAAGTTCTACTGTATGGTGAAGCGCATGACGTATGTAAATTGCATTAAATTGCCGTTATCTTTAATCGACGTTTCGGGTTTATATTTGTATTTTTGCTCTTTTGTTGACATTCGACGGAAGACTTAATTTCCCCAACATTTGACGAGAAACATGGCTCTAATCGATTCGACGGCTCGCCGCTTTAATTCAACGGCATGGGGCCGGGGGGAGTCGGAAATGGCAGACGTCAGCGTGACGTACTTTCCGGGGGATCGAGTCATTCATCATCCTGTTAAGAAGGGTATCCCGTCTTATGAGTGATCGAATTCTTCTCACTTTCAGTCATTTTCGGCCGCATCAAATAATTAATCAAAGTCATTAATGGACTTTGGACGACGGTTTAACACGTTTTTTAAATGTGTTTTGACGTTAGAGGCAATCACTCCCATCCCCCCTCCACCAAGCGGCGATTCAGTGGTAATTCCCTAGAAGAGGGAAACAAATTCCTACTTCCATATTTTGACAGTGCATGACGAAAACTTTTCTGTTTGGTCCGTCCTGGAGAAACAAACGACTTCATGCGGGATGGACTTTGCCCGTTATAGACGACCATCGCCCACTCAACTCAACTCGCGTAGAATTAGATTCGGGGGGAACTCAGAAAGTGCCAATCGCACTTTGATAGTTAGGAAGTCATGTGTGTAAAAGGAATGCTTGATCGGTTTGTAAACGCCGATAATCTTGATTGATTTTTTTTTAAAAACTAAATTAGCGAGTCGATTTTGCGCACGTGATTTCAGGACCTGTTAAAGTGTGATGCGCAAAGTTTATCTGAGTTCCTTGCTGCGTGAGGTGATATGGTGGGTTAAATAGTTTTTCTTTTGTTGTTGTTGAAAATATATGTACAGTTGTATGACTTCAATATGGTCAAGTATGACTTTCATATACAGTCAAATATTACGTGTGTTTTATAAGTCCACAAAAGATGCATGGGGGTGTCTTTCATGGCCTTGTTCCACGTAACGTATTCCCATCATCCCTTAGTCATTTGCAGCATGCATCGTATTTCCGGCCTTCCAATCCTGGACTAGGGCGTTCGTTGGCAAAGCGACCCCTCGCGTTAATCCTTTTTTAAATGCAACCCCTAGCTGTGTTCAACCTCTGTTATTTCTAGAAAATCCTCTACCATTTCGCCATAAATATATGGATCAAGACGAACGAGGATTATCGACATAAACAGGCCTTAGGCTCGTTCGCATCATGGGACCACAAAGCAAAATCGATTTGTTTGCTGCGGGTGGAGAGCCCTTGTACCCCCACGAAGCCCCCCCCCCTCCTCCCCGAAGAAGAGGTGGGAACTATCCCTTTGAAAACCTGCAAGAACGTCAGTGTGTACCTTGCTGGCTTTTGAAATTTCGCATTCACTCTGAATGTCCGTTTGTCTTAAAATTTGGCTGAAATGTCCTTAAATGTTTTATTGTATGCATGCATACAGTCCGTGTACAAAACTAGCTATAGCAGAGCTGCATTATCTGTCCCTGACGGGTTAGTGTTTTTGGAAGGAGATAGGACATGTGCTATATACCGGACGGTCTACCAAGTTTTATGAAATTTCATTTAGCCGGTTAGACGTATATTATTAGTATTGCTGGTATACTGACAGACCACGCTCAAACAAACAGAAAAATAATTGATTGAATCCATCATTGGTCTTTACTAACCTTATAGTTTGAGATATAAAGAAAATATCCTTCCGTAAATACTCTTTCGTTTGAGAAATCATCCATAAAGGACGTCCTGTATTTTTCCAGGTTTTTAGACCTTCTCCCTCCCTCCCTCCGCCTTTGTCCTGTTTTTGTAATCCCCCTACCCCACATGTCCCGTCCAATTTTGAAAACAGCTTGTTAATTACGTCAGCAATTTTTAATGTTCTTTATAAATTTGTACTATTGAAAATATTACCATTAGTGAACCACAGACTACAGAATATTATAGCGTTAATTTAAGTTCAAACCATAATTAATTTGAAAGAGGATGAATTATTTGATGAAAACGTTCTTAGCAGTATTACCAATGTGTGCCAAGTTAATCCAGAATGTATATTTATCCAAAATATTTCCCCTAACAAAATACCAAACCGCCCAGTTTTAAAGGCCAAAATGAACTCTTCCTCCATACAGAGGCAGTAATGTATTTAATAGCTGATGCAGGCTTTGTAAGCTGAAGAAATCAGCAAATTTTCCTATAAATTGACTAGCAAGGAAATAAAACCAATGCAATCAATTTATCATCTAAAACTGCTGACAGTTTAAGCACAAGTAGACATCCGAACGTCCACTTTCCTTGAACCCCCTGTCCACCTTGCTGAGTCCCATTTTCACATACCCCCATCCCCTTTGCCGGAAGTCTTTTGTGAATGGCACTTAAGTTTAATTATTTCTTGTAATGATACAGATGAACGTAATTCGAAATTCAATTAACTGTATATACGGTATGTGAAGTTTTTCATATGAAATTGATTTTGAGCATTTTCTTAGAAAATGATTATTTTTGCTGCTGCAGTCGATTCATGCAATCGACTCGGCTGACTGCTATAATTGAATGTAATCTGCGTTCGAGGATATTCTATAATTGGCGTTTCACCGGGGCCTATTAAAGTAAACCTGTTGTTAGTCGTCAAGTCATGTATTGGCAGCATTAATATTAGCAAAATATATTTAATCAAATTTTTCCTTAAAATGGTTCATAAAAAAGGATTCTGGGATCCTCCTGAACTGTTCTTGTACAAATTGCTTTATTTTGGAAGAACTTCTGAATTTGGAATAACCTCAAAAACATCGATAAACGCAAACTACTTTCACAGTATCAATTTGTATATGGAACTCATACCAATGCATGCACAAAATAACCACAGTCATAACCACTGACAATCTAAAATGAAATAGAACCTTAAATAATTACCAGAGTAACTTGGACTTCTCCAAAAGTGCGCGTGCAAACTGCAAAAACTTTTACCGCTGCGTCTGAGTGCGGGTCTGAAACTAAATAATCTTAGCGAAATATGAGGATGGTTAATTGAACGTTGACATGACAGCAAAGATGGCGATACATTTTACAATGTGCAGGTTTGCTTCCCCGTAGAATGCGTGTGCAATTTAAATTGGATTATGAATCCGAGAAACTCGCAACGTTTTGACATCAATCCCAAGAGGACCTGACAAATCCGAATGACTACCATTTCAATTTGTTAATGTCCTCGATCCAATATGAACAACTATATGGGTTACTTATAAAAAGTTGAAGATTCATTTACCAAAAGGTTGTACATGTGTACAGTAGTTTGATTGTTTTTTGTGCTATAATTTCGGGTCTATTCCCAAGATGTCACGGTTTATAAAATAACTATATATGAAGACGATTGAAGCTCCACCACGACTTATCTATCCTAGCTGCCTTGCGCCATCAACTGTGCATGTCTTGCCGATGTGTCTACTCTATACACATTATTTATTTTATTTTGTAGTCCAGTAGTATATAGTTGTGTTCCGAACAAAGTATATACCGCACATGCATCAATTTAAAAAAATAATAAACACTGAAATAAATTAGTAACACTTTGGTGGGACAATTGGGATGGTTCCATGTGCTCCTATTCTTCGGATGTTATCAACTAGTTCTAATCAATTGGTTAAATAAAATGATCCGAACAACTCCGATCACGCTCTCGGTGTATACATGTATAAATAGAACAGACCTGGTTTCTGGCTTTTATTTATTCGGTTACGCTTCGATCCTAAAGGGATTTTACCACACAAAAAGGCAAGCTTTCACACTTACAAGCGTAGCAAGATCCTCGATATCGCGGAGGATTTACCCGATAAACTCAAAAGATTCCGATCAATCCACTGGGTTTTGTTAAATCTGCTAAATCTTAGTTCAAAGTTATCTAGAAACCCTCTACCAGCGATGCTAAAAATAAAAAAAATGCGTACTCTTGTTTTATTGGAAGCGTGCTGGGCCCATAACCTGTAGAAGTTATTTTGATTGCAGGCTTGATGTGCAGAAGAACAATTTAATAACATAAGATTAATATTGGTAACATTTAATTACTTGAAGTTAAAAAGAACAAACTGAATAGTAGAATGGAACAAACTATTCAAAAAGTATTGCATGTTCCATTTACATTTCCAACAGTATTATGGCGAATTTGATTGGGCTAAAAAATCTGTACTAGTGTAAGCTACAAGGTGAGGCATAAGTCTGTAACGTCTTTTTGCGCCTGCTGCCTGCAATACTGCCGATTATGCAGACTTATGCCTCACCTTATAGCCTGCACTAGTGCAGATTTATTGACCCAATCAAATTCGCCATTACATAGTCTTCCACTTCAAGATTTATTTTTCTTTCGAAGTAAGACTCATGCTACTGTACCTTGCCATACACTGTATTTATTTTTTATAACATGTATAGATATACATATTTAGTTTATTTTCTAAAAAAAATTGAAAGTATACATTTTTTAAAAATGAATATTGCAAGTGAATTAAATCTAGAAGTGGGAAACTTTCTTTAAAACTTACTGTTGAACATTTTATTTTTAACATAGCTGGTGTATGGCTTATAAATCGCCTTTAATAAAAGCGATACGATTCGAGCTTCCGACCACTTTTAAGAATAAAGTGGGTACACATTTGGAATTTGTAACGATGATACGCAAGTTTTAAACGAGGAGGGATAGCTCCGATCAAGAAACCCCCCCAAAAAAACAGATCAATCCGCTAGCTTTTGGTCCCTCGAAAGCGTCACTTCCGGTGCCTCGTAATACAGCATGCTCGGTGAAATCATTTAGGGCTTTTCTTTACTCCGCTTCCTTAATTAAATTTGGTCTTGCTTTAAAACATAACGCGAAATGGGAATGTAATTAATCAATTTGCGGAGGGAGAAGGGGGCAGGGTGAAGCTTTAGATGGGGGACTAATTGTGGCGGAGGAAATCGTAGAGGTGGCGTAAATTTTACGTAAGCCCAATTGTATCACTCCGCTCAATTACGTGTATTCTCGCGAGATTTCACCGCATATTTAAGATGGTCATAAAGCAATGGTACGGACTCGTGTTTTGACGTAGGTGAATATACAGTAGTTGAGGAATTTATGTTCCCCTAAGGAGAATGTTTGGTTAAGAGCGCAGCTGTTGTTCCAGAAAATAACATTCATTATAAACCTGGGTATTGAAGCCATGAATGCGACCTTAAAGTCGAAATTCTAAACATTTGCCCTTCTGTTAACACGTAATTATTATTATTTTTTTTCTTATAAAATATTTCTGATTATTGGAAAAGTAATTCGAAATAAAACTTGGGAAATCGATAGTTTTGTGTGTTCCTTTTTTTTTCATGGCAAAACGTTTTACCTAGAATGTTATGCTTGCATACGCAACAACTGAAAGAACTGCTTCTGCGAAAATCTTCTAATCACGTTGAGAGTTATCAAATTCCAGTTATTTAATTAGAACTATTAAATTTAGGAATAAACTGCCTAGGGTTGAAATCCATAGATTGGCAATCGGTGCTAGCACCTGAGCTGTGCAGGGTTGCCTTTTAACAATTATCAAGGGGCTCTGAACGTCGTAAATAATGTACCTAGGCTAAGTACTATTTCCCCCACGTATGATCACTAATACCAGGCTTTTAACGTGTCCAAAACACGTCGGAATGCCGTTAATCGAACTGCACTTCCCTAGGTGGGCAAACAGTGCTAGCACCTAAGCTATGTCAGTTTGCCTTTCAACAAACATTAAGGGGCATGAACTTGGTGAATAATTCACCTATGTTAAATACATGTACTGTTTTTCCCACGTGTAATCATTTATACCACAGTATACGTAATACCAGTCGGCTCATTCTCCGCTTTTTTTGGGTGGTTTTGCGTTCGCTGCGCCAACTGGATTCTAGAGTATATCACTAAGATAGAGCCACGCCCATATTAGCCGGTGAAACCAAACCGCCAAAGTTGAGCAGGGTAACACCTTTATCTGATTGGTTTCCGTGTTTATGGTAATGATAATGATATGATATGGTGATGTTTATGATAGTTGGGCAATCAGTGTTAGCACCTGAGCTATGTTGGGTTGCCTTTCAAATATTATTAAGGGGCCCCGAATGTCGCAATAGTCAACAGTTTGAAATATAATTCTCGTGGTAAAATAATCCACCTGCTCTAAATAATGGCGAATTTGATTGGGCCCACTAGTGTCGTGCAATTGGCTAGCCAGTGCAACCGGAACTCGTGAAATTTTTGGCGCCATGCAAGCTCATGACGTCACCGGTCCGCTATGTTGGATACACTGACTACACCGACTCTCTCGTCAGTGTAGTCAGTGTATACTCAGTGCACGTAATGAACCAAATCGCCATTACTTATTTTATTAAAAAAAAACCAACAAAACATAAAAATGAAAAATATAACTTTTAACGAATGCACGTGCCATTATACATACATTATTTTGAATTTAATCTTATTATTTCTTTCTCTTAATGAAAAATCAACATTAAAACGTTTCTGTATTTAGTTTAAAATTAATCACAAGACCGGGCATTTAAACTTAGTTAGTATAATTACATGTATGAGGTTTAGCAATCCTAAGTGATTTCTGCATACTTTCATTGTATAGGGCACTGTCTTTCAGGATTTTCAGGACTGTGAATTCGGGTTCTTTATCTAAGTCTATTACTTGGTCGCTGTAGAGTCGAAAACCAAAACTGTCAACTTTCTGATTGGGTAGGCCATAACCATCTACTTCAGATGCATCACTATCAGTACTTGCTGAAATAAAAAAAATTGAAGTAGAATTAAGTGTATTGAAAAAAAATCAAAAATTGAAGCAAGCAGATAGTTATCATTTATGGCACATGCATACCTAAGGCTAGATTATGGGAGTTTTTAACAACAATTAAATCATCATTTATTGAATACTCAAAGTACATCTTGCCATTCAACTTATTTTTGAATACAGTACAACGTACATGTGCACCTTTCGAATTGGCAAAAAAATTTATTTATATTTTTATCCCAACCAGCACACGCATACTTGCCTTTTCAAATTTGACAGTCAATGCAATTTTGATATATTTTTTATTATAAGCTATGAATTATCTCTACCTTTAGATGCAGAAGATTTGCCAACTCTTCTTTCGTGACGAAGTTTCATGGCAAAATCATAAGCTGTTTTAGGGTTTTCGATATCGACTTGGGGCTTTTCGTTGGGGTTTGACCTCCGAAGGCCAGTGTGCACAACCACATCTTCCCTTTTTTCGTCGCAATTTTCGCATCCATTTAACTTCTGATCAGAAAATTTATTTTCAGACTGCAGTTCATTGCTATGTAATTGATTTCCGACAGCCGTTTTTCCACCACTGCCAGAAAACAGCCGGTCAATAAAGTCATTATCCACTGAAGCATAACCGTCCACATTGCTTATTCTTCCTACATCTGGCTTGTCCGATTTGAAGTACTGCTTCTCTATGAAACTGGATAAAAGATCAGCCTGCTGACTGGTAGGCCTACTTATTCTAATGTTCGTGTTAGATTCCCCTTTTTCTGAGAAGAGTAATTCTGTCCCGAAATATTGTTCTTCTATTGGATTTTCTTGTACATTCAAACAACCAGTTGTTACATTTTCGTTCAACTTTCTCACAAAAGGCTGCTCGATTTCATGCTTGTCCGAGGGGAAGGATTGCTCCTCCATTAAATCAGAAGAAAGTCTAGTCTGCTGGTCAACATCTACATCTGGCTTGTCCGGTTTGAAGTACTGCTTCTCTATGTAACTGGATGACAGATCAGCCTGCTGGCTGGTACCTAATCTAATGTTCGTGCTAGATTCCCTCTTTGCTGAGAAGGGTAATTCTCTCCCGAAATATTGTTCTTCTATTGGATTTTCTTGTACATCCAAACAACCAGTTGTTGCATTTTCATTCAACTTTCTCACATAAGGCTGCTCGATTTGCTGCTTGTCCGAGGGAAAGGATTGCTTCTCCTTTAAATTAGAAGAAGGTTTAGTCTGCTGGTCTCCTGACTTCATGCTATTCAAACTTTCCAGAGACAATCCAAAGTTTAGCTTTTGATTTTTCAGCACGGATGCTGCGTTACCGAAATACTGCTCTTCCAAGTAGTTTGGTGAAACACCTGATGTATGCCCAGTGAAATCTTCACTGCAATTCATACTCTTTGGCCCGTTTTCGACCTTTGTGGGCTGAAAGTATTGGTCGTCTATTACGCTTGACGAAAATTTCGTCTGCTGATCATGCGCCATGTCGTTTGTTTTCATTCGAGCATTGAGTTCTTCCTCGAAATTTGACATTGGCCTATTGCTTTTCTTTTGAGGCTGGTTATCTATATCGTACCGCAAGCTACCGAATGTGGTGATGTAAATCTTCTCCTCCGTCTTTTTGGGTGTGTTTTTGAACAGATATTCGTACTTCTTCAATACGTCTACGGCAGGTTCCGTACTCGCTCCATCCATAACGACAACACCTTGACCTTCTTCAAAGCCAAAAAAATCCTCTTCATTGACTACCCTGCTGTTTTCTTTTTCAATCCTTGCTTTCGTATTGATATCTATGTCCTTAGTTTTAACTTCATTATTCCTTCCCAGGGCGTACGAACTCGTTCCGAAACTTCTAGAATTGCATATTCTTGAATCCGTCGTACGATAGAGCACACTTATGCAGGACAGGCAATATCGTGCAGACTGTATTTCTCTGTCAACCTTTAGACAGGCTTTCGCGCTTTTATGCGCGTAACCGCAAGCCCTCGTATAATAACCACGACAATACTGCATTTTTATCCCGAAATTAATAAAAAATACACGATAAACCACGATCAAACCTCACCGCAATTCACCTCATGTGTTACCCTGCTTCGATTTCGCTTTGCACGTGGTTTTAAGAAATGACTGCTCATAAGATCACATAAAGTGAAACCTATTTTCGGACATCTTTATAGAACGTTAAAAGTACCATAATTTCAATACAATACATTATTTATTCAAGAAAGCGTTTCGATACATTTTGGATAACGTAAGCGTAAGCTTTTTTGTCATTATTAGAGGATAAAATAGCTTAACATAATTAATTCTGGTAAAGATATATACAGTGATATGGAACTTTAATACTCCCAAGATGGCTTCGCCGCTAGCTACTAGGCTAAGGTACGAATCGAAATTCCGCAATCCGCAATCCGTCGGAGATTTTTTTTCTGCAAACACCTCCCTCCTGATGGGCCTCTATCCCTTTGAAGACGGATCCATGACCTTTGCACATATGTAAAATTAACGGAGGATATGGCGAACAGGTCAGTAAACTGGGCAGTTCTTGACTATACCCGTCTGTCTTCTCTAGAGAACCGACTGTACATATGCTTGTTCGTATACTTTTAGGTTTCCGTATGGGCCATCGACTCAAATGCCAGGTAAATTTGATATTGATCGACCATTGGTCAGCAGGTGTACGTCTATCATTATACCATTTTGTCGGGCAACTAAAGTGACGGTCATTCGCCCGACACATCACAGCACTCCCATAGCCTATGGAGCTGATATTTCCAAACATCCAATTAAAAAAATCACAATTTCCAGGTATGGTCCCACCCATGACTGGAAGTACCCAAGTACCTGTCAACATTTCGGCCAGTCAGCCATACCACATGATGCCGCAGCAATACTACCACCACGGCATGCCGATGACCACTCCGTCTATGGTTCAGGTCAACGTGCCAAACGTCGAGATGCAGCAGGTAAATTATCTGCATCTACCATAAGATATGTTCAACTGACCGGTAATGATAGAAGCGCGCCCTAATTTTTGCTCGTATTAGGGTTTTTATCAGATGACTGTACATCCTGCCAGTGGCCACGGCTACGGACAACCTGTGACGCCGGGATACATTGCACAGCCCAAGGGGTCAGTAGTCAAGTGCGTCCTTTTTGAATAGATTTTCGGTTATCCGGGAAGATTCATTTTTCCGACCTCCCCAGATAATGTTGAGTCTACTATAATTTCATTAAAAAACTTTTCACGTGTAATATTTCTACCGAAATCAACTTCCCACATTTTTGGGGCTTTTTATAATTATTTTTCACTTTTGGAACAGACCGATGACGGAGGAGCAGCGCAGATGGTTGGGTCAGCAGCAGAGCCAGATCAAAGAAAGGCTGCTGAGGGAACGGGACTACCAGAAGCAGCAGCAACGACTTAGGGAGTTCAGCATGGGACCCCCAGGGGGACAGAAGCTGGAGGCAGACAAGCTGATAAGGAGCATGTTTGGAGTGACTAACGACTCCAAGAGGAAGCCCCAACGTTCGTCAGGTAGGTTATCGTTTATCATTAAGTAAGGGTCTTCTAAACTCTCATTGGTGTTGCCTATGAACGATAATCCTATTTCTGCAAAATAATTTCCTGTGGGTGATAAGTAGTTTGCTCTGCGAGGAATAAATACTGTTGCAAATTTTGATATTCTCTCATATTCTTTCCGTATCTTTTAACAACAGACAAATTATTATATTGCGCATAAAGTAATAGTCTACAATATTTTTTGGAAGTATTAAACATCACTAACTCATGCACCACCATTGAAATTTTAAATAAATTGATAGGACCAACCTACTGTCGTGCCACCCCCTATTGTTGCTCATTCACCTAGATTTCATCCATCTTGTTACTCCTCCATCCAGATCAGAACGTGAAATTGGCGCCCCAAGTGCCAAACGAGCTCATCACGAGTCTGCCTAATGCGGCTAGTGGTTTCCAAGCTAGCCAGAAGGCGCGGGACTGGTCCAACCTGGGTGACCTGCACGATGTGTTCTCCAACCCAAATACGTCTGGTAAGGACCTGAGACTTGTGGATATTGGTCAGTTATGCCCGCTCCACTTGACTCCAATCTAATTTTGTTAAACAATTCCAGATTTTCCAGCTTGGTGCCAGGCAGGGTCCCCTGTCCCTCCCATCTACACGCAGGTGGAGAACTACGTGACCCGCAATGGTGTCATAGATACCTCGTTGCTTTATCCGGTGCTAGTGTCTTCCGGGTTATCCCGTGAGACTCTAGGGCAGATTTGGTCGTTGGCCAACCGGCACACTCCCGGCCTCCTCGACAAATCAGAGTTGTATGCTGCCCTCGCCTTTGTCGCTCTAGCTCAGGTAAGTCTGACTTCTGTCTGAAAAAGGAAAATCTCATTTCATCAGTCAACCTCACGTTATTTCTTAAGTTTTACCATAAACTATTTTTATTTCTAGAATGCTTGCCAGATCACATCAATTGAAATACTACACTCGTTACATCAAGCACCTGTTCCCTTGTTGAACCAGGTAGCTGCTGCTCCACCACCTGCTGTGCAATGTAAAACTGACCATGTGGAGCCACCCATCCTACCAGTTGCAAATTTAGGTTTGTTATACTTAATTTATAGGTCAGAATGATACCAGCAACAGGCTATTTAGTGAATGCTAATGCGCACATTGTTTGTTCTGCCGGTCGAGTATTATGGCGTTTGCGAGCGAAATGTAAGGCTGCATCCAAAGCAGCACTTTTCTGCTTTTTTATATTTCCATATTCGTACACAATTTCAGCCTCATTAAGACAATCCTTTTTTTGAAATCTCCACCTTGATAAACTTTCCTAACTATGGTAACATGTCAAGTGTTGCTAGCTCATCTTATACCTGTCATTTGCATACCCAATCGCCTTGTGCGCATTCATCCATCATCGTGAAATTCACTATCATTTGATTTAACAGGGGCAGATGAAGATGATGATTTCGACGAATTTAAATCTGCCACTCAGGTACCTTCCTTCACCATAATTCCACCGGCCAGCACGCTTTCCAGCGCTTCTGTTGGAAGCCGACTAGCTCATCATACCCTTACACATTCCCCTGGAACAGTTAACAATTCAGGTAGGTATATCCTTCTCCAAGGTCAAACTGACAAAAACATACATGCTCTTTAACAATATTGGGTCCATGAACTGAATTTGTTATGTTTGTTGGCAAAGACAAATCCATAAATCTCACATCTCTTACAGAGGCGCCAAGACCTTCCAACGTGGACGAATTCTCTGATTTTCAGCAAGCAATGGCAATGATGGCAGCGACCCCTTCCAACTTTCTAAATAGCAACACGCAGGCGATAGACTCGTCTTCTTTCAACATTCCAGATAAAGCCCAAACGGGTCACCAGCGGACACACAGTGAACCAGATCAGTTGCGAGTGGTGCTCAATTCTGACTCAAGTCCTGAAACCAGGACAACTAACAATACCTTTGCCGGTGATTCGAGACATCCTTACCAGCTAAGTGCTACCGCCATTGCGGCTTTTCCTTCCCAGTTTGGTGCTGTCAATTCTGGAGAGCAAAATTTGATTTCTCGCGACAAGAGTGATTTGATGGGTACCACTGGGACGGAGGATAAATACAGCGTTTTCCGAGAGTTAGCGGCTGCAACGGAGGAGCCAACTGGGGTCGGTGCTGCTCCATTGAGCTCAGATTTTTTAGTGGTCGCTTCTTCAAGCGCTAATGAGGACGACGATTTCGGTGATTTCCTTAGCGGCAGTGCTGCGCAATCCCAAGTCATTCCAAGCATTCCAGCCATACCAGTCAGTGCTTCGTTATTCACCCCTTTGAGTTCTATCGCGAGTCCAGTTAGTAATTTTGGAGCCTTGGACGCGAAGCCTGAAATGTCGAACATATCAGACTTCGAGTTCACCGAATTTCAATCGGCATTCATTCCAGTACCATCCGTGCCGATTGAGGAAAAATGTGCACCCACACTGAGCAGTCTGATATCTGACTTGCATGGCTTCCACATCAGCTCCACCACTGTCGCAGATGAAGATTTTGGAGATTTCATGGCGCAACCCTGCGACAGCTCCAGCAGTGGTAGTAACAGCATTACGAGCTGTCAAAAGGACTGCAAGGAGGTGGACCAACTATCCAATGGCGACAAAACCTACTCTAAGTCCACGCCTTCGTTTGAAAGCCAGTCGGTTTCCAGCTTGGATTTCGTCACCGGAGATTTTACGCTGGGTGCTGAGAACGAGCCTCACTTGGGCCGTCACGGTTCCATTCCCAGCTTGGATTTAAGAGTAGCTGACAGTCCCGAGCAGGAAACAGAAAACGCGATTGACTTCATGGTTGGGCCAACAGCCAACAACTCATTAGCAAAAAACGAAATTTCAGGTAATAAGACTCAAGGTATGGGAAAATTAAGCTCCATTGCAACAGTAATCTAATTGAAGGAAATACAAGTACAGTATGTGTAACAGTAAAATATTTGTTCTAAAGTATATGACAGTATCTTCCTAATCTAGTAAAAAAAACAGGAAACTAACATAAATGTAAACTCAGTTAATTAAAATTCAGTTTCGTAGGATGTTTCCGTTGGACAGCTGGTTTATTTTGCACTTGTTTTCAAATTTCCGTGTAATTTTAAAATAACCTGTAAACAATTTACTCTGCTGATTTACGCATTATTTTAGACTTAAGTGATTTTTGGAGGGATCTTGCCTCGAAGAGTGAAACAAAATGAATCTCACACTTATTAGCGTGCAATTTTTCTGTCTCGTGTACAGACCTTCGTCAGCCATTCGCTCCCATGATGGCTACCGACCAGTCCCTGGTTGACCGTTACAGCTTAATCCGCAACGAGATATCATCCCATACGGATGTCCACAGTTATGAGTGGCAGCGCTGTCTGGACAAGTGCCGCCAGGTCATAGGGGACGCATTCAAAATATTCAATGGAATAAGCAATAGCAACGTGAGCAATGAAGTCATTGGATCTGAAGAAGGAGAAAATTATTTGAAAGGTAATGTTCTCATTTCCTCCTTGTATTCCTCGCTTTATTAGTCGATCACATCCATGTCCAATCCTATCATCCAGTTATTCATTTCCCATTAAAATATTTTATCTGACAAATTAAACCATTCCAAGATATATCAATCGTTCCATGATAGTTTCTTCATAGTTCAATCAAAAGATCTGAAAGACCCAAGTCAGCGTTTGAACAATACCTCAAAGAGATACTGTGATTACATGTACTACATGTAAATCAGCATTTCACAGCTGTTTAGAAGTTGGAAACTTAACAAATTCTATCTGTTCATGGTTTCCTAAATTCCTATTATCTAGTCTTTAAAAAGCAACGCTCGCTGATCAACATTAAGGTGATACCAAGACAATGTCTTTTGTTGCTTTTTTAGATATAATAGAAATATACAGGATATCCCGCCGGATATCCATATCTGCAAAGATAAGCCGTGGTGTAGATTCGAAAATTTGTGACACAATCAACAACATCGAAGCTGAATGGAATAAACTGCTTTCGTTCGTGATGAGCAGTCCCATCATGGTGAGTGCTTTCACACGTTAGTGTTTCTGTGTCTAAATCCCCTTCCTGGCGTCCCCTTTATTAACAGCACCGTCTGTTGGGATGACTTTAGTGTGGAGATGCAGTTTAATATGGCTTTTGTGATAAAATGGCATCATCTATTACACACTGAGAGATGCATAAAAGTAATTTTGGTATTGGTCGAAACTTTTAACAACTTAACTTTTTCGTTACAATTAAGCCCGATGAAGACACATTAAACTTTTCGACCGACGTGCTCAACCAGGAGGAGGAAAGTTTAAAGCGGGCTTGTGGCATCTGTCTCCTGGACGTCGATTCGGCGAGCAAATCTCGCCACGGCGAATCTGAGTGCTTCAAACTGACATATGGGGGTCGGCAGTACCATTCTCCCTGTGCCAACTTTTGGGTCAACTTTGTCGATTCCTTGCTACCGTCCTTGGCTTTCAAGCATGACTTGTTGTAAGCCGTATTTTATTTGAAGGGTATTTATCATCTGTTGCAGATGTGGTGTAATTATTAAAGTAACTTTAAAAGAAATTTGGTCAAGGCACGAGTGCATTGTTACGAAAAGACAGTAACGGATTTCACATTTTGAATCTCAAAATATTCACGATAACATTTCACGAAAATATAGTTCGGTAGTAGTTTTAAATTTATTGTTTGAAGTTTGTATAAACTTCCCCCAGCTGAGCTATGCTGGCCAGTCTCAAGAGGTAAGCAGTGTTAATCAAGAAATTGTGTGAAATGCGGAACACACTTATCTCAAGATTAATTTATATAACTTTGTTTTTTTTTTTTAATTCACAATTTTTCCCTAAAATTAAAAAGAAATAATGAAGTAATTCGTAATTTCGTTGGACTTGTCAAGGTGAAAATCTTTAACTTCAATGCTTTGAAAGTTTGAAATGAAATTCTGCAAATTATCAATAATAAAAAAATGTGGTTTTATAAGCAGGCTGCAAATGCACTAAATGAGTAGTCTTTCACTACACTAGCAGGCAGTGTAGATGCGTGTGGTAGTTAAAACTGAAAATGCCACAGACAATTGTTAACCTAAAATACCGTATTTCATGTGACAATCAGAATATCCTTTGGTGACACGATTTGCAGACAAACGGGAAAAATAATTTCTACCAAAACACAAGTTGGATCAAAGGATTTGCTTTTTTTATTCAGACCGATGCAAGCCTGCAGCCATGAAAAATGCAATGGGTCAGCCGATAAAATGACAAATGGGTCCCGCTACCTCTTTGTTCCCCGCTCGGCGAGCTCACTTTTGCCAAGAAATAAGTTTGTGACATCTAAACGAGCGAGGAAGGCATTTTGATTCGCGATAACAGCATACATATACTAAAAAAGTGTTGCAGCAAGCACAAAAACAACTTTCATAACATGACGTTAACACCCATCTTGGTCTCAGTTTCCGACAAAACTATAGAGGAAGGAAACATTTGCCACCAGGAGGTTAACAGGACAACTTACTACCCAACAGCAGAGAAGTCAGTTTATGTGAAAAAGCTATTTCAAGCACCTTAGGTCATTGGAAATCGGGTAGGAGACGTCAGGAGGCTGCAAAAATGGGATGCGATACAGTAAGACCATGCCTGTTCATTGTTCAATTCTAAGTACAGTTGACAATGGTAATAATTATCTCTGGATATTGCGAGAGAATTAGTAATATGTCAGTTCACAAACGATTAAGAGTAGTGCGGATTCAGGATCTTGACAGGACTTATTCATTTTGGACCCAATATGGCAATAAAGATTGCATGCTAGTTATCATATACTAGATCACCTTATTTTCATTTCATTCTGAAAACATCTTGCATCGAAAAAACTTTCTTGAACGAACATGCCAAGGAAAAGGTTTGGAAAAACTTCAAAGTCCGATTTATTGGCACAGCATCATGCAGTTGGACAAAATGTTTTTGCTTCCAGTGAGAATGTGCCTTCCTACTGGTGGCAAAAAAAAGACAAACGTTATTCTACTTGGCATCTAATCACCGGCAATCCACAAATTTTTCCATCCGATTTCTGCGAGTCGGACATTTCTCAGCATATTTTTTCAGCTCTCAATTCCATTTGGCATTTCCCACCGATATTTGGCAATTCCTCTTACTTCTGCGTTCATTTATCGCAAATCGATAGAACTTAGCGCCGCCGCTTATTCCCTCTTCCGGCGCCCGTCGCAGGAAATGGATTTTGGGAACCTTTGAATATTTGGCAGATGGTATGTCTCCCAAAATTTATCATTAAGCCATTATTTATGCCGAAAGCGACAAGAAAAGTGAAAACGCATCAAGCATTGTTTTCTCCATCCCCTTCCTGCCGCATAGACACCAAAAAAATACAGATACACATAAAACAGCTTCAAACTTAATGCTCAAACATTCTAATCGACATATAAACGCGTTTTTCGCATTGTTCCCTGGGTTGCGCAATCGGCGCTTTTTTGCAAGTTTTTGTGTTTTTCAAACAGGAACTAGCTTAATTCGTTAAAGAGCCCCAAAAACAAAGGCGGGCGCTTGGGCACATGCACACGTAGCACGATTACGGTTAAACGACGAGCGAGGGTATATAATACTGTAAACCAACAAATAGAGACGAGAAACGGCAAAAAAGTATTACGCACCAGAAAACTATTAAAAGAGTACTTTTGAGACTGCGTATAATATTATGATCAACTATTTCGCTAATTATAATCAAGGAGATCAAATGAACGAATCTTTTCCACCAAACCCTGTTACCGTACCTCCTACCAATTCTTACTTCTCGAAACAACATCAGAAATGCGCGAATGTTCACGTTAAAAAAAGTTATTTCAAAAACTTCAAATGTTCTGGGTAGACAACAGATTCGCGTTTTGGAAAAGAGCTCTAAAACGTACATAATTTCTTAATTTAATTAATTTTCTGTTTATACGTCCCTGGAAAACGGCAGATAGCACATTAATTTAGACAAGTTCGAGTCAGAAATCGCTGATGAAGACCCACTGAAACTGATTTCAAGCCACTGCTGACTAGAACCTGCTAAACCCAGAAGCAAAACTATCGATTTGGTATCGAGAAGAAATAAATGGACCATTAAACCCAGCAACGAACCATTTTGTCGCGAAACAGTTTACATATCTGGTATGTTATTGGACAGACAAACACATTCCACAATTTTTAAAACTAAACACGTACGTCGCTGGATATGACATTGCGTCAAATCAGACAGTAAAACACGAATGAGGAAGACGAAAAGCAACATGAACAACGATCCCAACATTTCAAGATTGAATCCAAAAAACAAAAGGAAACACCAGCACGCTTATTTTCTTTTGTGCAGTATAAATGCCCAGTTTCGCTAAACAAAGCTTGTCAGCTATAAACTAATCGGAAAGAGCTCGGACACCTCAGGAGAGAACGGTCAACATCATCCAGGTCGTCACGAAATGACACTTTTTTTTCGATGTCAACTGAAAATGAGATCTAAGGTCAGTCCAAATAATATGTGTGAAATTTAAAATTTCTTGTTGGGGACACCATAAGGTCAACTTCTCATATTTTCTTGCAAAAGTTTACGCTTTTTCGGTGTGACGCCATGTGGCCCGTTTTTGCTACCTTGGGCAGCGTCAAGCCGCCCCAAGCCCCTCCTTTAACTCCTTAATTATTTCGTCAAACTTTGTGTCACAGGGCTTTACATGCTTGTTTGCTATACGTGATTCCCTATCATTCGGTAACGAGTGCAACGTGACGTAGCTAGCAATCTACAACAGATTTTAGCATCCAGACATCCTACATTGTAGTTGTATAATTTCAACCTCAAATCCGTCCAAACGATCGAATGAAGCAAAGTTGGGATGAAAGCTCCAAATTAAGCCAAGATGTGCACAATATAACAGAGGAGCCAAACACTAAATCCAAGAGAGATGAAATTTACAGAAAAACAAATACCAGAAAAGCAGCACAGCCTGAATTTTTGCGAATATTTTTACCTATCACACTGCAACTCATTTTGTCAGAATTTTGCGAAATTCAAATAGTTATTTTTCATCCATTGCTCCTCCTTTCTATTATCGTTGTACATCTTCTGTATTTTTTATTATTATCTATAATAAAAAATATACTGTAAACAGTTTTTAGGAATAAAGTAGGTTCTGAGAACTGTAAATTACTTTTGAAGATATTATTATTATATATAATTTACCAAACGAATATACAGGATATATTTAAAAAGAGTAATTGGTCTTTTTTCTTTTGTTTTTCTAACATTTGTGTTTCAAACATGTCAACATCGTTGGTAAGACGTGTGGCTCCTCCATCTGCTCGCTTTTGTAGGGTATGAGCTGAGCTAATTTAAGCGCATTACAATATAGTAGATGTAGTATATAGTTACTAGTATAACAATAACAATCGTGTGTAATTTGGGCATTTTTCTGCAAAGCCACGAAATATTAATGTCCGATTGCACCAGTTGGAAGTTTAATCACCGATTATTTTAATAATTTATCGACGTAAAACGACTTTTCGGTAAATCTTACTGAACGAATCAGCGATTAAATTTACCCGAACTTTGGTGCAAATGGCACGTGCGTGTCCACCATCGCAAAAGCAAAATGGCGTGAATTCTTTTAGTTCAATTCAATTCAAGTTTATCTGTTCTCATCCAATGCCATATGTCATTTTGACGAGGGTATAAAGCAAATTAGCGCTTGCAAAACAGAAAGCTTGTAGCCTAAGGGTGCTTTAAGTTACCAATTGTTTGCCCGTTGGTTGGCGCTAGTGGTAAAAAAATTATCATTCTTAATTTAAAAGTTTTGTTGTGTAAGCACCCTAACAGCGCCCGGTAGTGGGAGTAAATTATGTACTACCAATTTTACTAGCGTTTTTGGAGTGGTTTCAGCATCAATCGTGATCACGTACTTTGTGAATGCCATTTATGGACGACCCCATTGTGGCTCCGCGATTCTGATTGGCTAGAATTAATCACGCGCATCGAGTCAGAAGATTGGGCGCGGGCTGCTTTATAGGTTTTTGAAAGCAAACGAATTTGCGGGATGAAAGTGGGAAAATCGAGTTTAGATAAGAAATGTGGATTCTCTAAGTTCGTATGTGCCAACACTAAGTGATCCTACGCACGCCTCTGGCTTCGCCCAGAGGCTTTGACGCAAGATAGTGCAGCGCCATCTATGAAACATTCCTCGCAATCACTGGGCACATAATTAATATGGCGCCCGAATTAGGGCTTTTACAATCTTCCTTTTTCAACTAGAGGGATTTCAATGTGTTTTTTATATTATTTAGAAGAAGGACACGGGTAATGAATCCCTTTTCACAACCAAAATTATATCTTTACGTGTATTCACCAGATCCAGCTAGGGAAAAAATTCTCAAATAGCGAGTACGCCGAGCGCACTCACTCGCGGAATGTTGCATTTTTGGCCAATTTACTCGGAAAGCCCTCCAACCACCCACCGTATTTAAGTCTACTTAGCCTATAGATTCGATAATTGTACGAATTTTTTTACCTGAAACGCTTACTGAGATCTACGATCGTGCAGGCAGGGGGCGCTTTATGCATGGGCAGCCAGGAATGGTGGGGGGTACAAATGGCCGCTTTTCGGCGCTTTTTCTCGTCGCGCGGGCTAATAACAGTGTAAGAGAGGAGATTAATGAAAATAGGCTCCGTAACTGCACTTTCTCGATAACAAATGTACATTATGTGGATAGGGTCTAGGGCCACTAGGCCTGAGTAGAGGATAGGGCTAAACGATAAATAACAACCGATTCTAACCGATTTTCTTTTTTTGCTATTTTTCTTTTTTTCTTCAGTTTTTTTTTGGGGGGGTGCGTTTGGAGAGTGTGCGTCGGCGCCAGAAGAAACGTGAAAAATCACCCTCGGGAGACCGGAAATCTTCTAAATCTTCTTGTACCAAAAACTGATGGATTCGCCGTCTTGGGGGTAAAAGTCATCCACGCCTAAGGAAAATGAACGTATGGAAGATTAGTCAGAACGAAGCTAAAACGAGGCGAAGGGCACAAAAATGCTTTTAAAACCATCGAAAATCGAGTTAGTCAAAGAGACAAACTGGATTCCTTAGACTCCTTTTTTGCGTTTCTCTCTTTTTCTCTCGACCCTTTCAGAGTTTATCGAAACATTCCGAGCTGAGGGGATGTTTACCTGTATCCACAAAAACCGGATTCTCGGGTCCATTGTTGTTGAGACACAGCAGCCAATATTGATTTTCGACGCGATCTTCTTTGAGGCCGGACAAAGTGTGGACATAGTGGCCGTTAGGCCAGAGGGATGCCGAAAACCTGGGAGAGAAAAGTGAAGAAAAGAAGCGAATCATTGAATGGACAGCTCCGGCAGATGATACTGAAGAGAGCTAATTGTTGAAAATTGAGGGGGGTCCAATGCACTCGAGTGCTCTCTAAAATGTGACTGGTGGTAGCAGCAGAGGTAGTAATGGATTTGCATCAGTGAGGGGCTCTCAATCTTGACCATGAATACAATGAAATGTGTCACGGATCAATTGATTCGATAAATGTTCCGTGAGAAAGAGTTAACCCCAAACCCGTTATAATAGAAATCTCGAAAGCAATTACACTGTATTGATATAAATAATAATATACTTGGAAACTTTTTCCCCCAATATAAATTTGGCATCCGTTATTCCTCTCGGCTTTTAAAGTTCTTCCATTAATATCATAAATTGGTAAAAATGGGGAAAAATTGCGAAAATGTTCCATTTAATGAAGCAATTTCATTTTAACTTTCTAGCATTATGGGTACTGTATATACAAGATTTTCACACAAAAAGTTGCAATTCTATTAAAATGATAGTTTTTCTCAGAACATAACGTTAGATGAGAAAATGAGATTTTGGCACAGTTTTATTTGTTGAAAACTGAAAATTCATTAATTAAAAAAAAGTTCTTGATTTCTCGAAAAATCATATTTTCCATAATGAAAATGAAATGAGAATGAAAAAGCTGTTCGGCTGAAGTTAGAATTTTTATCTCGTTTTTTGGCTCGTATAAAAATAGCGACCCTATATTTCTTTCCTGGGAGTTGAAAGCATTGGCAAAAAAAAAAAAAAAAAAAAAAAAAAGCCAAATTTTCGTTCGCATGCACGTTAGACAGCCACGTGCTAAGGATCCTAAATTATGGCTAAGCCTAATTAATTATTGATTAGCAATTTAAGGACGACTCGAATTCATTCTTCACTCTCAGTCCCAACAGACTCGCGATTGACTAATCGAACAAAAACGGCGTTTTTAGATAAAAACAGTTAAGTGCACGCATTAAACATTGCCTAAAAAAAATGGCATCGAAAAACCACGACTTCAAAATTAAATGTCTGAACACCCTAACCGTCTGCTTAACTATCTAAACTTTTCATATACATTGTTTAAGTTGTATAAAAGATGATATAATATGGACAATTTGGAGGAAATGTTGGAAACTATTAAAACCACAATTGTATCCACCAAATATATGGGGTATTTTCAACACACAAAATATACGAGTTCATAAGTAGACATTTTAAAAAAGCAAATAAAAATAGGCAAAGTTTCAAGAAGAAACTTGTAAACATGGTTTAAATTTAGAGGAAAAGTTGTACCATATCGAGCAATCGATGAAAATATCCAAAAAACCAACATTATTTTATTAAAAATTGTGAAAACTAATTTTCTTAACATTCAAAAAATTAAGAAAAAAATCGAATCGAGTAATTGGTGAAACTAAGTGTTTAAGAAAGTTGAGCACTGCAACAATGAGCTCCTTAACGATAGCTGCGCCGCCATTGGTGACACGGCAGACTTTTTCAAGGAGTATAAGAATTGAAAAATTTACTCGTTTCTATAAAACAAGAAGTTTTTTGTGGGGATCGATTAATGGCTTATCAACGAAGAATCAATAATGCTATAAAAACAGTTGGAAATGACGTCATCGGGAATATTTTGAGCTTCTTCAAAACATTAAACGTAGAAGCATTATACGCGAAACGCAGATTTAACCGTTAAATCATATGATTCTGGCTCAATTTAAAAGCTATCGCACTCCCCCATACCTTGTTCGCATTGTTTGACTATAAAACGACGAAACGAAATTCTTGAAAACGTAATTACGGATAAACAAATTTCAGCAAAAGGAAGCATTAAGTTATTCTAAATTTTCTTTAAGGTTCCACACTTCAGAGAACTTACTCGAACTTCTGGCTCTCTTCAGCGGCCCTTTTCATGATTTCGTAGAAGGACGTGTTTGCGGGCACGGTGATGGTCAGCGTGTGGTTCTGGGTGATGTTGTTGCCTATCCACAGGGAATACTTGACAGTGATCAACTTGGGATCTTGTGGCAGGGGAGATGAAGAGGAGGGCGGACGGGTGGGCAACAGCATCACGTCGTTTGCTGGAAATCCAAAACAAAAAAAATAAGAGATGACCGGAAATTGTCTACCGAGGCACAAGTAGACAATCCCCAATCCCTGCTTACAGTGATCGTTGCTGGTGGAGTCGACGACGTGTGGCGGTGGAGTGATTTCCTCCTTCCGGCAGCTCGTGTTGGACAGTTGGGTGTAGGATCGGCCCACCAGAATGGGCAGCACGGACATGGTGGCTAAAATGTTGCCGAACGAGCCGTCGGGTTGCTGCTGGGAAAGGAAGTACTCGAGGGTTCTAGTGAAGTTCCAGTCCTGGTGGTCATCCCCGATAGAGATCAAAGCCTTTAATAAACGTTTAGTGAAGAACAATTAAGTCACCTCAAAACCTTTTTATAATTTGTTTTTTTTTATATTTCACCTCGATCTTTAATAAAAATAGCCTTTGGGTGATGACGTGATTTTTTCCCCAAAAAAATATTCTGATCATATTTTTCCCTAAGCCATCGTTTGAAATTGAACTATTTTTCAAAAACGTTTGAAAATAAATCTTCCGATTGCGTAAAACTGGATTTCATCCAAAAGTAAATTTGCCAAATCCCATAGGTAAGACCATCAAAACTAAATTTTTAATTTAACGTCCCTCGAATGGTCAGTTTGTCTGGCAATAGTCCAGTTTTTCAATCGACCCGAGCATTAATGCCAAAAAATGTACATTTGTTTGGTTTCACAGACTCTCCACAGACTCATTTGCGGTTAATGTCTGGAAATGAAGAGCAAGTACGACAGTGGGCATCTCAGACAGTGTTTACAACAACGTTGAAGGAAATATAAGCTACGCTCACTAACGTCCTTAATAATAAAAATATGAAAAATGCTGTAATTCTGGGCCATCTGAAAGCTCCACCAGGAGACGATTAAGAATGAACGGATCAATTAAAATATCGAGCGGTCGAGTGGTCAAACGTTGCGCCGTACCTGCGTGGCGATGGAGCTGGTGTGGATGTTGCCGAAGCTGCCGTCGTCGTGCTGCATCTTCTTCAGCCTTTTGATGTGTTTGCGCAGATAACTGAGGAGATTGCGATGATGATGTTCTTTGACCACGCAACTCATGGCCAGAATGGTCATCGCCAAGGTATCTGAGGAATAATTAATGACCAAACGACAGCGTTAATATAAGCGGAGAGGTCGATTATTTCCACGCGAAACAGATCAGATGATCAATGGACAATAAACTACATTTCTGAGTACAAGTGAAAAATTTAGTGGAATTAAAATACAGTAATTCACCTTGAAGTTCTTTGAAACGTAACAGTTTACAGAAAGTGATAAACAAAAACATATGTCTAAGAAATAATTCTTGAAACAGATTACAATGAAGGGTTCCCCCAGAAATTTCATTTTTAACTTCCCTGACTTATCCAGGTTTTAAAAAGCTTTCCCTAAGCAAGGTCAATGTCAAAAATTCACCTATTTTGCAAAATTTCCTAATATCAATTTTGAAACTTAACATAGAAAAATTAAGTTTTAAAAAGAAAATGGCATGAAAAAATTTTGAAAATGTGACAATTTTGCATTCGGAAAGTTTTGAAAAATTGTACTCGGAAAAGGCGGGAAATTTTGCAATTTTGTCCTCTGAGAACGTGGGAAATTTGGAAAATTTGTACTCGGAAAACCCGAAAATTTTGAAAATTTTTACTCGGAAAATGGGTCCTGAGCTAACCATGCAGAAGCAGTAATTTTGGATCGTAACAATATGTCTTCGTTGAATTTCCTTGACTTTTTTTTAAAAATAATCCTGACTTCTATCCTGACTTTTCCAGGTTTTCTAGGTCTGGGGGAACCCCGTTTCATCATTCCTGGCTGGTGGATTATTTCTTGCGGTCATGACAAAGCGATCGCCCTTATTAGCTGACTGAGTGACCAGTGTCCAGCGACTTACCGTGATTATGAATCTCTTCCGAATCAACGAATCCGAAGAGATGTCTGACCTGTTTCTTGCGTATGTGCACCCCTGCGTTGCACAGGGTGAGCATGACGTAGGAATACTCGAAAGGGTGGCTAGTGTCCAGATGCTCCAGTAGGGCCACCAGATCGTGACTGTAGAAGGACTTGGGATCCTCGCACACGGAGATCAGGGCGTTGATCATCTTGGCCACTCGCCCGGGACGCAAGGGGTTCTCATGACGGCGGCTGAAAGTTAAAAGATTTCAGAAAAAATAAATGACTCGACTGATCATTTTAGTTATATGTTTGTTGGATCTCGACTTTCAATCTGACGAAACTGCCTAAGAATGATTTCTACCGTATTAATGCATCAAATAATGATTAAGATTATTAGGCAAATAGCTGCCCAAGACAGGAGGTTATATAAAAATCTCAAGTTGACTTCATTTTAACACAATAGTTGCATGGAATCGTTTATAGATGACGCTTATTTATAGATGCATATTGGATCGTAAATTTCCACAAAGCATCACAAAAAGGTCATTTTTTTAAACGCATACCCCGTGAAGTAAATATCGATATAGATGGCGCTGGGGTTTTGGAACTAGCTTAAAAGCGTCACTGCAATCGCAAACAACGAAATGGCGTAAAAGGGGCGTCGATGAGTAAACGGATCGACATCAATTTCAATAAATTGCCTCCAGAAGGCGCCATGGTGAGGCTGGATTTACCGATGATGATCGTCGCAACTTCAAATAGAGTTGGGTTAACGGGAAATCCAAAGTGGTGCATCCTTTATGGCCACCATTGTTTTTGGTGCATATTTCTCTAGGTCCTTAATGGAAGCAAGATATTAAAGGTGACGAACGAGATGCGAGAAAACACCTTTCGGTGCGGCAGAAAATCAATAGGAAAAGCCAAGGGCACTATGGCGCCCAAGTTCATCGGGAGCAAAATTAAGCAAAAAGAGAGAGAAGTGAACCGTGCAGACGAAAGACGCTTAATGAGAATTTCCATTCACTCTTTTGACACTCATCCAAAAGAACGACACCACCGCCCACAAAGCGCATACTCCCAGACAGCCGCCATCTTCGCTGTTGACGCCATTACATTTCGAATCAAAAGGTTGAAGCATTGGAAAAACCACAAATCAGGGCATTTTTTTAAACCCGGGAGTACCAGGGAAAACTAACTATGAAAAGAAAAAAAAAGAAAGAAAAACTGTAAATGGGAGAAACCTATGAATTTGAGTCATATTTTTTACTATGAGAACACAGTGAATGCTTATCACAGGGGCGCTTACCCCTCGGCGTACACTAGCGCCACCAAGCGGGATAAGAATGCGATATGCGTTATAAATGAGGGCGCACACAACGCTTAGCCGAGCCAAGCTGAGCTAACAAGAAGCGCTTATAAGCTTTCAAAAAAAATTTGTTTTGGAAATCTGAAATCAGATTTTTAAGACACAAAGTGGTACACAGATTGGTAAAAAGTGTAGCCATCGATTGCATGCCACCTATGTACCGTGTAAACGTGTCTAGCTGCACTCATGAGATGCTAATGCGCATGTGGAAGGTTTTACGCGGAATGTTTCACCTAGCATAACGCATGCAGTGGCGCCACC
>JAQGBX010001238.1:0-26380 GCA_034698745.1 Megaphyllum sjaelandicum | reverse complement strand
TCAATTTCGTTGAAAAAATGGTGTTAGGTAAAAGTTAATACTATCAATGGATAGAGCACCCATGACAACCTATCTAAAGACACAAGCAGAGTTTTTATATCTCTAATGGCTAAGAAAAAAAATTGGGTGGTGATGGACTTATGACTTACCCTGTATATGTATTTGTGTTGTGTGGCTAAAGCCTTGTTCGCACGGGCACCTAAGTGTCTCCTAAGTCTGAAAAAATAGGAGAGAGTCACCTAAGTGGACGTGCGAATGCAGCTCTCCTAAAAAAACTTCTCTTAGCTAGGAGTTAGAAGACTCATAAATGATTGTGATACATGTGCTGTGATATCAGACAATGCAGTCCAGTAATTGCCATGTCTTTTAACCCTAAGCAATGGATAGTCGCCCATTGTGGAATTATGTGATTAAACATGAACCAAAAAAAATTTCTCCCTTAGCTCTCTTAGCTTAGTAAACATTTAGTTGTCCGTGCAAACAAGGCTTTAGGTAACATTTGCGTTCGCAGTTGCATATCAAGTGACATGTGAGGAATTGGAGACTGGGAAGCATACGTATTGCATGTCACGTTCTCAGCTTAATTGTGCCACTCTTAAAATGCTAACCGTTAACGTTTGGACGATAAGTTCAAAAATTGAGTCGTAATGCGTCGTAAAACAGTACAATGATGCAATATTTAATTATCTATCGAAATGTTACTGTTGACACTTTTGATACAAAATGTGCATGCAATTATCATGTATAACACAATGCATGGCTTTCCTGCCATGCAATCGTGAAATGTACGGTTGCATACATACACTTGCCAAAAATGGCAATTGTAATTGTGTGATTGATAATTTCTTGTCTCAAATGCATCCTTTACAATAATTTTACGACGCCATACAACTTTCTATTTGGATTTTACGCCCTAAATTAAACGGTTGACACTATACAGGTTTCTAATTAATGCTTCAAAGTTATTAGCTCAGGACCATTGTCCCTGTAGGCCAACACACTTGCAAAAAAATCCACCTTTTTCGAGGATAAACTTGCAAAATTTACGTTGTTTTCAGAGGATTTGTACTAAAAATTTTAACCTATTCCGAGGATGACTTTGCAACAGTTTCTGAGGACAAATTTTTAAACTTCCAAACTTTTCCTGATACAAATTTGCAAGAATTCCTACAAAATTTCCAACTGATTTCGAGGACAGATTTGCCTAACTTCTAATCTTTTCCGATGAGGGACATTTTTTGGTGTGTGCTAAACTTTCAGCTTTTTCCAAAATTCAAAATTACCATTAATTAATTTTGGAAAAATATGGTGCTTTTTCCTGTGTCGATTTTACAAAATCGTGGAGGACATTGTGGCATATGCCAATTTTGACATTGATCAGGGAAAACTGTTTTTAACAACCTTCAAGACAGTCTTCACCCTGTACAGACAAGGTGATGGAGTCCCGATATTCATTCATCTCTGTTGTCACGCATATGCCTGACTTGTTGGCAGACATTCAAACTTTTTAACGAAAATGATATTAAACATCCTCTTCTTTCTTCCATCTAGCATTTCTCATTAGTCTATTTGAGGAACCCAAGGAGATAGCCATACTTCACCTACTGCAACATCTTCCACTGCTCTGTCCCGGGAATACCGAAGCCAAGACCCAATACCTCAAGCTCCTGCCCCAAGTGTTTGCCCACTCGATTAAGACAGGAGCCTATGCTGAAGAAAGCAGACAGTTGCTCTCCTATGCACTGATGCACCCGGCTCTGTCAAAGGATGATAGGGCACCGCTCAACATTTGGTTGTCGCATCTCGAGAACGTGTGCAACAACGGGCCCAAGTCGTGCACTCTCTTGGAGGGCCTCGGAAGTCAGTTGCAGCAGCGTGGAGGCAGTCCGCAGTTCTCAGGAAGCCGGTTGGACTGCTGGATATCGCCACCGAGTGGCAACGAATCCTCATTGATCTCCCAGCAGACATCGAATCTTGTCAATGGATGCAATATAATGGGTGAAATGCCACAGCTCCATCCGAAGAATGGCCAGGGGTCGTATTCGTTTGCCTCTGCTCTTGCCCTGGCACGTGCCAACAACCAAGTGTCTTACTATCTTCAGCAGTCCAATGGAGGAGGGCTCATGCCGGTCATCAACGACAGTCTGAATTCCAATATGGCAGCATCCCAAAATCAAGGTACGCTGGAAACTGCCATTTTTTTTTTAGTTATTAGGCCCTTTTCAGAACATTTAAGCAGGTGATGAGGGTTCGTTTCATTCAAATTTTGGACGTAACAAGTGCCACTTTTCAGCATTACTCTTATCTGTTCAGTGCAATCTTTTTCTGTTCAGTGCCAGACATCGTTTATGAATAACTGTCATTTATTCACCAGAACCACGAAGGGTGGGGGTTCCTGAAAGTGTGATTTTGTTTCAAAGGAGTGTTCGCGACTCCATGAAGATAATGAAAATATTGTCTTTCTCTGTACAGCATTTATTATACTGTATTGTTTTAAGGTTAAGTAGGTGTGATGCCCAGTTATCCGTTCGAAATTCCAATCTGAGATACCATTTAATGTAGTACCAGCAATCCAGAAACTTTGACTAGCACTTTTTTAAACTATTCAACAGGAGTTTACTAGTATTGACAGCTTGAAGGATAAATCCCTGGGTTTACCATACTAGGTCCTTAAAACTCATCCAAAAACAAAAGTGTCTGCCAAAAAGCAGGTGAAACTAGAAAATGTGAACAAAAATCATCTGAAAAATATTTTATTGTAGCGGTAGATAGTGTGAAAAGGTCTCAAGAAGCATATGATTTTTAAATGGCCTTATTTGCACAGTTGTTTTCCTCTGACGGGTTTGGACATTGATTAATGTATGCCAAATATTCTTTCAGGCAACTCTTTCCAATCACGGGTCCGTCGCAGCAATAGCTTGACGCCCCCTACCAGCTCGAATGCTCAAGGACCACAAATGGATGAAATGCCATTGTTCTGCAAGCAACGGTCCATGTCACTTTCCTCGGAGCATGCTCCTCTTTCGCCGCAGAGCAGCTTAGCGTCCTCTGGCAGTGGCAGTGAGAGCCATTTGGATGAACCAAAGAGCAGTTTTAATTCTGAAGGAAGTGGCATGAAAGGTACACAGTCGAAGTTGGTGAAATTGGTGTATTTGCTCTGAGCCCTTTTGGGGAAAAAACGAATTTTTGAATACCTCATAAAAAAGCGATGTACTATAAACCAATCTGCGATTTTTCAGATGTCCCATCCTGGCTGAAAGGTCTACGGTTGCACAAATATGCCCCCTTGTTTGCCAACATGACATATGAAGATATGATGAACTTGACAGAAGATAAACTAGAGGTAATGACGTTGTTAAACATCAGAGTAAACCAGAAAGATAATGGTTGACGTCAATACACACATTTTTGCCTTGCTGTTCCATTTATTGACATGTGCATGCAACTTAAAAAATGTTTCCAGTTCAAAATATTGACATATTTTGCCATTCAGAACTGAGGCAACTTAAATTAAGATTGCAAGCCGTTGTAACGTAAATGAAGGGAAAAATCTGATAATGCGGTTTGACTGAATTTTATGAAATGTTTATACTGTAAATAAATTGTCGTTTTAGAATGTCACCACGGGGGCTAGGCATAAGATAATCCTCAGCATCCAAAAGCTCAAAGAAAGGCAGGAGAATCTCAGACTGCTTGAAAAGGTAGTTTTTGACATGTCAACGCCTGTTAGACATGACGCCTTGTCTTTTCTAATTGCCCATCGCCCATTAATATAGAGTATCGTCGAAGGCGGTAGCATAAGGAATGCCTTAAACGAGTTGAAGTCTGTTTTGACTACGCCTATCAAGGCGACTATGTCAGAATCAGATTCGTCCCACAATGGCATCTCCGGAGATGGAGACTCAGGCCAGGCCATTGCTGAGGGAGATCTGCTTGGTCAATTTGCGCGAGTTGTTGGAAAAGGTATGGTTGTTTGAATATAGTTTTTTTTTCTATGTACATTGAGGCGTATTGCACTTGTCAATTTTTTGCTGATTTTTTCCTCTGCAGTGTGCACACAACTGCTGGTTAGCCATCGTCCTGATGATGATAATTTTCAGCAATTTTTGTTTCTGGTGGACAAGTGTCTCTCCCACGAAGTATGAACTATGGTATTTCCATGGCATGCTTCTTTATTTGAAATAAAATTGAAGCTGAAACTTTTGTTCCTTTTCGATTTTTCTAGTGCTTTTCTGAAGTTCAGAAAAAGCGATTCTTGTCTTGGAGACAACAGGTGCAAAAAGTATGGAATCCTCTACCTCCTAGGCGCGGGTCAGATGTTCGGCACAACCGCGGGCAAGTCACTGCTATAATGGTTTTTTCTTCCCAATCTATTGCTGCTACCAGCAATTATTAATTTCCGTTATTGTAGGCGGTGGAACGGACACTCCGGGAATGAAAATTGCCATGGCAGCAACGGTGGGAACTATGTTGATTATGGCTCAATAGGATGTGGGGAGAATGGGAGCGGATTACCGAATCTTACTCGTCGTCGGGTCTCTGGACCCTTCATTTTGCAAGGCAGCAATAGTTCCAGTTCCCAAAATGGCTATCAACAACAGCAGCCCATATCTCAGCCTCAGCGTCACCTGTCTTCCAAGCATTTGGAAATTTCACCCATGGAGCAGTTTGTGCAGCATCGTGCCAGCGTTGGAATGCTTCAGGGACTTTACAATAAGCGGCCAAGTTTGCAAGATGTAAGTTAATGGGCAGGAACATCCACAACTGGTTTTAATCAATCTAGGCGTTCGTAACTCTTGTATATCTGCGTCCCATATTATGTACAAAATCTGACATTTTTCCAATATGCGATGGAAATGTGATGAATTTCAAAATTATCATAGATCATAGTGGGTGGCAGTATTGTTTTAATTGATGCTTGATAAACATTTTAATGTAGTGCAAATTTTTGTTAATAAATTTTTAGAAAAGGTAAAACTATGGAATGCAATAGAATGTGTAATGTGCTGCATATTGTCGTTGTTCTCATTGCTCTTCCCCCCTTTCTATTCCACAGATTAAATGCCATGGGTCTCTTTCCAGGACCAAGTCCGCGCCGGTTCGACCACAATTTGGTAAACATGGTAGGTTTCTATCTCTCTGAACAGTGTTAGTGGGGAATGTCGGACAAGATGGCTGAGTGATTAGCATTGTAGCCTCGCATTCGTTAGATATGGATTCGATTCCAGTCTCTTCTATTGATCATAGTTTCACATAATCCCTCCAGGTGAATGCTGGGATAGTTCCTGTATCAAATCAGATATGACCGTCTTCATTTCCATCCCATCCTCCTCGTTAAGGTCCCAAATATGGAAATATTACTTAATTGTGATGTTGGATCCATCATGACCAGACTTAATTTGCATTTAATTCCCCCCCCCCCCTCTCCCTTCCTTCCCTGTAGGGTGAAGAATAAATGGAATAGAAAAATTTCACATTTCGTATTGTTCAAGCACATTGTAAGTATGCAATCTCAAAGAAATAAAACTGATGTGTTGTCTTGTTTTGTGTTTCAGCCAATGAACCTGATCCTGAAATCAATAATCGCTTGGAATCGTTGTGCCTGAGCGTAACCGAACATGCCCTGGGCAGTTTGGGATAAGCGCATCCATCGCCGTGGCCAGGATGCTTCGACGTCATGCGAGTTCTGAAAATAATATCCTTACATATTATTTGAAAATGTCAGATTTCATGGATATCTGAGCATTGTGGAGGTTGTACATAAATATGTTAGCATCTTTACCCAGGTTTATTGGAGGCTGGGTCAGGCTCTGGATAAGGAACCTTAACCCTCCCCTTGTTTTTATTTTTTTTTCTCCGATTTTTTTTTATTGAGAATCCCATTTTTAAGAGGGGTTGTGCAAAGGCCATTTAAAAAAAGGGTGATTTTAATTTATCGTCGGTGACGCTGAATCGGGGATATTTAGGTTGTTAGCTGAAAATATTTATTTTGCGATTTCTTTTTGAGGTTCTGCTCTGCTCAAGTGAAAACTTGCCTAGTTTTCATGAAAATATGGTGCCAAGATGCCATATCATTAAACCTGCAGATTCCCTGAAATCTAAAGTGAATTTGTAATCTGGTTTTCATGATTAGAACAAATCCACTTGCCAGGCATTTCATCATGCACCCCTTCCAGAGTAACAGGCTAGCTAATGAAGCTCTAAAATTTGCATTATTGTTTTGATAGATAACATTAACAGCGGCAAATTAAGTGCAGGAATACATAATAATGCTGTGTTTTCATCACATTACCACTGAACGTAATTCATGGCCATCAAATTTTTAATTTTACTTTAAAGTGTTTTTAAAAACAATAGCTTTTTAATTTCTTGGATGGTTCGTTGCTCCGGTATGCCCAGTGCCCTAGTCTGGCGAAAATGTAAAATTAGCTAACATAAATATAAAACCATCGTTAGCTATCATAAGTATCAGTAATGGAAATTTTCTGCTAAAATTTGTTTCTGAATGCCGACACATATTTTTCTAATCGTGTGTTTGCACCACGAGATATGTGGCACTAACCCTTTTTTTCTGAATCATCGTCAAGACGCTGGTGGCGTATAGACTGACGATCTCAAGTTTTTATCTTCTGCAGCTCTTTTGCATTGTCAGTTGGCGGGTCCGACCACTGCATATTTTTTTTTCTTTGTCGAATAAAAGCGCTTTTCCAGTACTTATTGGAGGACTGAAGACTTTTGCAAAGTCAGTTTTAATACACAGCGTTTTCCATTTGCACGCGTACGATTAGGGTGCTGGATATGCTAATGGTTCTTGCGCCAAGTTATGCATTGCTTCCGTGGTTAACTACTTCGGATGTGGAAATGCCTGGCAATTTGTCTGGGTCTGTGCACAAATTTTGCCTTCCCGAATGAAAAGTGGGAAACCAGATTTCGGAGGCATGACAGTCTGTTTTGTGATATTGGCAGTAGGCAGTGACTGAGCAAGCATCCAACTTTTCGATATGGTTACGAGCGTTGGTGTAGTGACAGAGAGTGTGTGTTTGTCACCCAGCTTTACCTCTAGCCGAGTAGCCCTTCCTCGCCCCATTTGCCATCAGTTATACTTTTGTTTTCCAATGCTACAAATATTATATGTGAGTGTAGATTAATTGTACATTTTTGGAGAGCTGCGTTCCGAACAACGCATCAAATTCTAATTGAGAAATGTAAAAATTTTATTTTTTTTTCCTTCGTTTTGTTTTTCGTGGGTTTTGCAAAGGTTTTGCGGAACTCGGCCCCCCCCCAGGCTTCAGAGAGAAATATATATATTTGCAAAAGTACGATCCACAAGGCCGTACTGCGATGTTATTATTACCTGATTTTTAAAAGGCAGAAATGCTTAGCAGCAATAGAATCTGGGGGATTTATCAAGCTTTAATTATTATAGAGAGAATTTATGAGAGATTCGGCTGCTCGGTCCTTCCGGGCGTGCCTGAGTTCTAAACTCCGGATTTCTCGCCGTCCGGTTCGCCAGCGCCATATATTGCTACTACGTTTCTTTTTCTTTTTTTTATTTTTAAGTTGATTTCAAATTACTAAGCTGATCGAGCATCACGATGCGGTGATTTGTTTTTGAGGTTTCTAAAAGATAATTTATGCGCTTTACTTGTTGAGGGTGAAACAGATCTTTTGAAAGTGTTCCTATGCTGTTAAAATTGTCCTTGCAGTAACCACACTTAAGTTTTGATTGAAAATTGAAAAATTTAATTATGAAAATGTTTTGAGAACAAAGTTCTGGAATGTTAAGAAATGATGTCACAAGTTCAATTAAATTGATATGGCACATGTTTTTCATTTTGTTTTACTGAACTAAGTTCTTTGATTGAGATTTTGGAAATATTTTTAAACAAATTTGCAAACATAATTTTTTTCGTAAGTACCTTCAAAGATGACTTAAATATTATGTTAAAAACATGAGGCAGTTTATTTAATTAAAAATAAAACAGCAGAATAATTACAAGAAATGTAAATTGATACCTCTTTGTGAACACCATCAGCAGTTAATGAAGTTCAAATTTGTCATTTATGAATAATCATTTAGAAACCTAGAAAGCAACAATCTGCGAGTACATGCTCTTGAATCATGCGTTGTTTTTTTCTGCCTTATTAATAATGGTGCGCGCATTTATGCAACAAGTTTGTTTTTGTCGGTATTTCTGTAAATAATGCCTGGTATGATCAGATGAAAGATCTTTGCTTCTCAGCTGCCATTATTAATACTGCGCAAGCAATGTTTCTGTCATTTTTATCATATGCTCAAATTCCCAGCTAATTGAAATTTTTGTTTTGTTTTTGATGATGATCGAATCGAAAATGCAGCGCCTCGTGAAAGGCTCAGCGAATTTAGATGGAAATTTTTCAGCAACTGCATTTTATTCAGTGTTTTATTGGTGCTTTTATATTTTCTGTTCTGTTAAAAAAGACGCATTCTAACTGGCAATTCGAATTATGCGCAATATGAGGATTTCGGTTCGAATCGCTGCTTTGAGGCTTGTAATCGTGAGGCGTTTTAGTGCAACCCATGTTCACCGGATGTCTTTTCGGGGCACATTTTTTTAGGGTTGTGGCAGTTTGCTGACAAATATGTAATTCCTTTCGCGATTATAAACGTCAAAGATGACACCTCTAAGCTAAATTTGTTTTAACATGATTTTTTTTTCCAAGAATAAATAAAACTATTTGCTATACATGTACGTGATTGTTGTTGAATCTTGCATGGTGACACAAATGTGTTTATGCTGAAGGCATCAAACTTGGTGTAATTTGTTCCCTAGAACTTGCAAATTTTCAACAATTTAAGGGGACAAATTTGCATTATTCAACAGTTTCCAAAGTCAAACTCATAAGAATTCTGTGATGCGAATTTGCAAGATTTCTAACCTACAGCACAAATTCTCAGACATTTTTAATGCTAATTTTGTATTGAATATTGTCGGTTTAAATATAGGACTGCCAAAAAAAAAAAAAACATTTAAATTCGATAAAAATTCAAATACGATCAAGCTGACGACGAGGATGATTTTTTTTGAGTCCTCAGGGCTCATCATTAATCCAATGAGAGCATAGGTGCGCGTCAGGTTTCTGCGGCGCTGGACTTTAATGCGCCGTTTAGTCATTCGGTTTCAAACTGTTGGTGGCGTCGGAAGCAAGGGAGTTTACGGAACTTGACCGGTTGTCACGGTAAGGTTGTTTATTTTTAAAAATCCAACCCGAATATTATTTACCCGACAATTCCTAGCACCAAATTTGAAAAATTAACCCAGTTTTCCGCAACATTTTCCAAAGACACCATTTGCAAATTTTTTTTTAAAAAAATGTCAAACAAATACCGGTATTTAAAATTGTCATGAGAAATTTTTGCCCCTGTGTCGATTTTGCGAAATAGCCGAAGTTTTTCGAACACATTCTTCAAATTTGTGAATAATTTATTAAAATTATGCCATTGGTTAGGGAAGTTTTTCGAACATTTCAAATTTTGGAATAATTTATTAAAATTATGCCATTGGTTAGGGAAGTTTTTCGAGAACATACAAATTAATAACGACCTTGACCTCGAATTCCACAGCTTCCACTACTGTCTTTACATTAGTTTAAGCTTTATTTAGTTTCATTGAATCAATTTTTTTTTGCCATCGAAACATGCGAAAAAGTTACGCCGTACGTGAAAAATCTGACGCATATTCATCCGAGTGAAATCGTTTTTTTTTCCACTTTTTTTTCACGTTCTTTGTAACACATTTCACGTTGAAAAGGTTACGCCATAAGTGAAAAATGTGGCGCATTTTCATCCGAATGAAATAGTTTTTTTTTTCACGTTCTTTGTTACCTATTTCACGTTGAAAAAGTTACACCGTACGTGAAAAATGTGGCGCATTTTCATCCGAATGAAATCGGGTTTTTTTTCACATTCTTTGTCACATTTCACGTTGAAAAACGGATGAAAACTCATTCGGGTAAAAATGCGTTAAATTTCACGTACGAGAAATATGTGACGTATGTTTCGATAAAAAACCTTGATGGCAGCCGTAGAATTCGAGGTCAAAGTCGTTGTTAAGTTGAATAAATTATTAAAAAAAATTGAAGAATTGCTCGAAAAACTTCCTTAACCAATGGCATGCAATGTCAAAAAAATAATATAGGCTATTTTGCAAAATCGACGCAGGGGCAAAATTTTCTAATGACAATTTAAAAATTTGTGTATTTTTTTTATAAACATTTGCAAATGTTGTCTTCGGAAAATGTGGAAAATTTTGTCCTCGGAAAACGTGGGAAATTTAGCAATTTTGTCCATGGAAAATTTGGCAATTTTGTCTATGAAAAACGTGGAAAATTCGGCAATTTTGTCTATGAAAAACGTGGAAAATTCGGCAATTTTGTCCATGAAAAATTAACGTGGAAAATTCGTCAATTTTGTCCACGAAAAACGTGGAAAATTCGTCAATTTTGTCCACGTAAAACGGAAACTACTCGGAAAATCACCAATTTGAGCTAACCATGACGAAGCCTTTCCCTCACTTTTTCAAAATAAGCCATTCGTCCACGTTTTCCGAGTAGAAATTGGCAAAATTCTCAGAGTACAAAATTTCTAAAGTTTTGCGAGGACATAATTTGCAAATTTCTCCCCTTTTACCGAGTACAAATCTGTGAAACTTCCTACGTTTTCCGAATACGAAATTGTCAATTTTTCACAATTTATTCGTGTTGATTTTTTTTTACAATTTTTCTAGTTTAGTTTTCAAAGTTTGATTAGTACATTTTTGAAAAAAATTTTACTGCGTCTGTTTTGGATCGCAATGACACGAAATATGAAGCCATTCTTCCCTGACTCTAACAGACTTTTTTAAGTTCCCGGACTTTTCCAGGTTTTCCAGGTCTGATAGCACCCAGAATTTGTACAATCGTTTAATTTTTCCTATACATTTTTCTCGTTTCAGGTTTCAAGTTTGGCGGCAGTGCATGACTTGCCATCCGTGTTTCATTTTGGGGGCACATTCCTGTTCCAGAAAGCTTCGTTGTAAGCCGCATATGGTCCATGCTTGCTTCAAAAAGGGCTTCAGTTCTGATCTCTCTCTCTTACCATTCCTGTGGTTTCATGTGGTTTCTTTGCTGACCGGCGTGTCAGTACAATCCTTCTGAAAAGCATTTCTGCATGCTAAAGGAAATCCCGAAAGTCTTGGGTTGGTGCCGAAAGGCAATTCTAGAGGCTGAAGAAGCCTTTTCTATATTGTTTCCTTCACCGTTCCGGTGGTTTCATGTGGTGTCTTTGCTGACCGGCGTGTCACAATTCCTTCCGAAAAGCATTTCTGCATGATTAAGTACCATCCCGAAGGTCTTAATTGGGTTGGGGCCGAAAGGCAATTCTGGAGGCTGAAGAAGCTTCTTCTATATTGCTTCCTTCACTGTTCCCGTGGTTTCATGAGGTTTGTTTGCTGACTGGCATGTTATGAGCTCACCGGCCTGGTTTCCCTAAATCTTAAGGTTCATCGTGCAGTGGTTGCGGCAAACTACCGGCGGATCTCTGGATTCTAACCTGGTTGGCCACGGTAGGCAAATGTAGTTTAATTTCCCATAGGAGCTGCATGAATAATGTTACAGTTATTGCGATGCTGGTTATAATAATAATCCGCATTTGGTGATGGGGGTTTTGGTATGTTGTATGCAATATGGGATCGACTGAAATGATGAAGGGGGGATGTGAAGAAGTTTCCCACGCTCTGGAGTCTCTGATGAACATGTGTTCTTTACGGTAATTATACGGACCATTTCTCACCAAGTTAAACTGTTTGTTATTTTTATGTACATGAACATTTGAATGTTAATAATGTATATTCTTGTGTAACAATACTAAAAATATATGTGTATAGAATGTACTCCCTTATTGGGTCACGTTTTTTTAATTTTTGTGTTTAATGGTTTCCAGATGTAATGGTCAAATTTGGCCGCAGGATTGCCACAATGTCACAATCCTTCCGAAAAGCATTTCGGCATGCTTTAAAGAACCATTTAAAATGCATTTTGGTGATTTTTAGAGGTCTTTTGACCAATGTCCCTCAGAAACTAAGTTTGGCAGATGAAAAATGCTGCGACGTTTTTCACGTTATCCAGCACAAATTTGCAAAATTCTTCAAGTTTACAGAGGATAAATTTACAAAATATGCTAAGTTTACCAAGGATAAATTTTAAAAAAATATTTACCTGTGGAAAAGTCAGGGAAGTTGAAAATGAAATTTCGGGGAGTACCATTTATTACCATGTTGGAATAACCACTTTGCGAGATAACAAAAAATTTCATCTAAATCTCCCTCCTTTTGACGTCATTTTTAAAAGCAATCGGAAGTCATGTTTTGGTCTGAAAGCAGTATTTGTATGGCATATATTAACGCCATTAAATGCTCATAAAATAGTTAATTTTTGTGTGAAAAAATTCATTTTTAATTATGGAAAATCTCATTTATTTTCGCTTTGTGGTTTTTTGAAAGTTCGTGATTGTAAACAGGAATTGGACCGTGATGAAACAGCAAAGTGCTGCTAAGCACACTGTAATATTAAATAACACGAACGCATTTTATTTTATTTTGTGGAAAATTTCATTTTTGCACAAATTTGCAAAACTTTTCAAATGCATTTTTTTAAAAGTTTCAGACGTTCGAATGGGGGGGGGAAGGAGGAGGGAGAACCCCCCCATTCGGACGGCCGAAACTTTAAAATAAATTGTTTTCGTAAAATTTTTAGTTTTTTAAATTTTACTCGGTAAAACTTTAATTTTGTACTCTTAATATGTTGAGAATTTTGCCAATTTGTCCTCAGAATCGGTTGGCAATTTGGAAAATTTCTCCTCTGAAACTGAAAATTTTTACAAATCTTTACTCTAAAACAGTTGAAAATGTTGAAGATTTGTACTTGTGGAAAATGTTGCAAATTTGCATTGGAAAAACCTGGAAATGGACCCTGATCTGATCCCATGATCTGACTTTTCCAGGTTTTCCAGGACTGAAGGTACCCTGTTAGCTGACTTTTGCATGTATAACCAATTAACCTATACGATATTGCGCTCAATTTCCCTTTTTTACTTTTAGAACTGATTTTAATTGGCATTTTTTTTTCAAGTTGACGTCAGAGATGGTCATATCCCCTTGTCCACATTGGGTCCGTGACTCAACCTATTAGGACGTCCTTCTTGAATGGTCCCAAAGGTGCCTACACGTGTTTTCGTATCCTGTGTGCTCAAAATCTTTTTTTCAAATTACTTATCAGGAATTCATTGAGAGAACAAAGTCTTTAAACATATGCTTAATATCGTGCGATTAATTAAGATTTTAATGATTAGTTACGTACATTTAATTTAATATTGTTTCATGAGATTCTATCTGGAAATATCTGGAATATTGCGCTTGTCACCTCTAGTACTTTATAGGAATTTTACATTTTCGCGGTTTAATGATTATTGACAAGTTTACGAAGCGCCTGTGTAAATAAAGCAGACGATTCTCAATTTTCGTCGATCTTAAATTTATTCACAGTATACGAATGATTTATTTAATCATGGTTTTCTTTGATCATTATAATTTCGAGAACCGTGGATGATAGATCGTTTTAAAATATTTTATAATATGTCATATATTTCTTAATATTTCACTACTTTATTCACCGGGAACTGATCCTATGGCAGCTTCTAGAGAAGCAAGTTTTAATGGTAAGATACTGTATATCTTTCATGGTTTGGGAACTTTGAAGGTTTATTTTTTCAATTGTTCATCTGTTTATTAATTGGGAAGAAAACACTACGAAATACGCAAAATTTTCGGGGTATCCACAATTTTAATGATGAGATTGCGTTGCCATAATTTTTATTTGTTAATTTACTCATAATGCCCAGAGGGCCGGATTTCACAGAAAATGAGTTCAATTTTCAAATATTAATTTTACCACGTTTTTTTGTTATCAAGTAGCAGCGATGATGGAAATAACTCTGACAAAAATAAGGGTGCTAAGCCAAAATCATTTTACAGTTCAGAACAAAGTACATGTAAGTGCATTATATTTGTATGATTTGCGTTATATGGCCCTGTGTATCTAATAAATCATGAAATGTTCTTTTTCAAACTTATCAGAAATTCATTGAGAAAAAAAAAGTTGTTAAAGATATATTAAATATCGTACTCTTAATAAGATTCCTAAGATTAATCTGTTTCGCAAGATTCGATCCGGAAATTCCTGGAAGTCACAATTTTATGAATTTTATATTTTCGCGGGTTAATGTTTATTGTCCATTCGACAAAGCGCCTTTGTAAAATGAAGCAGACGCTTCTTAATAGATCGGCGATTTCAAGATTATTTGTCCATGGATTGAACACAAGTAGCATGGTTTGACCATCATTTCGAGGACCGTGGATGAAAGATAGTTTGAAATATATCAAATTTAATTTGATAATTAATAACAAATGAGCCACAGACGAGTGCTTCATCATCTCACTATCTTATTCACCGGGAACATAAGGAAATAACGATCTTATGGCGGCTTCAAAAATAACAAGTTTGAGTGGTAAGAACAGTATCTTTCTTGGTTTGTGGACTTTGAAGACTAATTTTTCCAAGTGTTCATCTGTTTATTCTCTTGCACTGGAAATGAAACACGACGTTATACGTAAAATAATAATATCCATCATTCTAATGGAATGGTGAACGTGTTCTCGTTGACATATCACAATATAATGTCCAAAGGGGCACAGAATCTTGAGTTTACCATTTTCGAATCGATGTATTAATTTTCCCACATTTTTGCTTTTTATCAGATAGCAGTGAAAGTAGTGATGATGGAACTAGCTCTCACAAAAGAAAACTTGCTTCGTCAACATTTTACAATTCACATTCAATTAAAACAGGTGAGTGCATTATATTTGTATTAATGTGTTCAAGTATTTTGAGTAGCCTTGCAAATTATGGCTTGCTCTTTTCAGAAAAACAAGAGGTGAAGCCCGAGAAAAACAACGACGCCGACTATGTCAGAGTAGCTAATTACGTTAAAGAATCCAGAAGCGGCCCTGACATCAATGCCGAAACAGGTCGAAACACGCCCAAGAAAATTAAATTGGAAGCCCCTGTCAAAATAAAAAAAGAAACAAAGTTAGAACCTAAGAAGGGGGAATACAATGACGTGGCTAAGAAACTTATGGTAAGAGGAAGATCACGGTCAATGCATGTTCACTAAATGTTCAGTACGTTAAGCTAACTTTCATGACTTTTAAATCGTAAAGACTTTCTTGAATGAATTTCTAATGCATTGCAAGCAATAAATTTGATATTTTGATTGTGTTTGGAAAGAAATATAATTGGCACCTGGCCTCAGAACATCGCATTATCTCAGATGTCTTCATTTCTCACCTCTCGTCCTAATATTGTTTGTATACTGACATTTTTTTCGTCTTGCTTTGGAATTAGGAAAAAATGGGATACGTGGAAGGAATGGGTCTGGGAAAGCATGGTCAAGGGAGGACAGATATTGTGCAAGCGTCTGATCAGAGAGGTCGGCGAGGTCTTGGTCGAGAGCTCCAGGGGTTGGAGTCAAACCCTGATCTTGACTGGGACTTTTCAAATGAAGAGGTAAGCTTATTTTTTGCCCAAAAGTGTCCAATTATTGCTTTGAGTAATCAAATTGTAATTAATTAATGTGTTTATTGTAGATCATAATTGAAGAGAAGGTTGAATGGTTACCAAAGTGCTCGAGGGAAACGCCCTTATTAACAGAAATGAGAGATTGGCAAGTGGAGGGAAAGGTAAGGAAGACATTTTAAAATAATTCGATCCGGATGTATACTCAATTCAAATTTCGATTTCAGGATTTGTTTCTTAAAAATGTATCACATTTGTTTTAATACATTCAGTGCAACTAAAACATAATTTTCATATTCTTTCTACCTATTAATTGGCTCGTTTCATTCGCCCATTTGTAGAAAAAACTAGAAATAAGGGATGAGACTGAATTCTGTGATCCAGATCTATTGAAGGAGATATTGGATGGAAAGGTTAGATGAATCGTTCTTCTTTGGGTTAAATTTCAAGACATCGGAAAAATCCGGTAACGTTTCTCTTTCTTTGTAGGACATCTTCGATGAATTAGAAGGCGACGAAATGCGGAAGGCTAGGACAAGATCCAACCCTTACGAAACGATACGAGGCGTGTTTTTCCTCAACCGTGCTGCTATGAAAATGGCAAATATTGACGCAACGTTTGATTTCATGTTCACATCACCAGTAGATGAAAATGGAGTAAGGTGGCATAATTTCCTGCTCGCATAAATGTTTTGTCGAGTAGGTCACTAAAACTGCTTTTTTATTCTCGTAGAAGTCGTTGGTTGGTCATAACGAGTTATTGTATTTTGCCGACGTAAGCACACTTTAATTTTCACCAGATTTTTCTGCTTCTCGGTTGCTTTAATTATAAAACTTTTTAATTTTTGCTTTTAAGGTTTGTGCAGGCCCTGGTGGCTTTTCCGAGTATGTGTTATGGCGGAAACACTGGAAAGCCAAGGGATTCGGTTTTACGCTCCGTGGGCCTAACGATTTTAAGCTGGAGGATTTTTTTGCTGGTCCTTGCGAGACGTTTGAGCCCTTCTACGGTAATTGTGTTTTACACTATCTGCATTGCGTATTTGGCAAATTATGTTTGCCAATTAACTTTTATCGATCATTATTTTGATTTGACTTTGTGAAATTAAGTGGCATTGTTATCAAAATCCTTTCAGGTGTGAATGGGATTGAGGGGGATGGTGATGTTTTCGTGCCTGAGAATCAGCGGGAATTTCGTCGCTTTGTACTGCAATCGACAAATTCCAAAGGCGTTCATTTTGTTATGGCTGATGGCGTAGGATGACAATCTTCATTTAATATAATTTTTTTTAATTAATCCTCCTTGCATAATTTTAATGCATTTATTTTATTTATCTAGGGATTCTCTGTAGAGGGTCAGGAGAACCTTCAAGAAATCCTATCTAAGCGACTGTACTTATGCCAGTGCCTGGTGGCATTGAACATTCTAAGACCAGGTCTAAATTTTAATCTTTTTATTATTAATGACCAAATTCACAACTGCGGTGGTATTTCAACGAATTTTCATAATTCTATTAGGTGGTCACTTCGTTTGCAAACTGTTTGACATATTTACGCCATTCAGCGTTGGACTTATTTATCTCATGTACCACTGCTTCGAACATGTCTGCATTCACAAACCTGTTACAAGTCGACCAGCTAATTCAGAAAGGTAAGGGTTTCTGAAGTTTCGATGCTGTAGTAATCTTAGCTGAGATTTCCCTCGTTGTATCAAATGGTTACAAATTTTTTGAGAAATTATACAAGTGAAATAACCCGGTTTCGCCTGGGCATTATCTCCTCCGCTTTCGCTCAGGCAATATCTCCCCCGGTTTCGCCCGGGCATAAATTCCCCCGGTTTCGCCCGGGCCTACTTCCCCCGGTTTTGCCCTGGCATTATTTTCCCCGGTTTCGCCCGGGCATTATTTTCCCTGTTTTGACCTATTTTATGGCAAAAAAATACTTTTATTTTAAAACTCATGTGCATCTTGATAAAGTTGCACGTGCCATTAAATCATTACAATGATTTAATGACAGGTGCACCTGCGTTTGATCAGACATATCTAAAACTGTACCTGGTGTCCTTGTAATACCAGGTACACCTTAGCGAGTAGTTAAATTGTATATCTCACTTTTAACTAGGTATTTGGTTTGCAAATGGCGACGACCAAACATCCAGGAAGTCAGCTGTTATTTTTACGAAGTCAATTGCCGATTACAGAAGCTGCAAGGCATCATGCAAACCCAGGATATTTTAGAAATCGTGCCGATGGAAAGGATACGTGAAGACGAAGAATTTTGCAACTATATTACGACTTCAAACAACATGTAAGTGGAGGTATTATAAGCGTTGAAAACCGGTAAACTAAGGTTTGAGCAAAAATTTCACGAGCAAATTACTCATTTTCAGATTAGGCGAAAGGCAGATTTTGAACTTGAAAAAAATTCAGGCTTTTTATCAGAACGCGTGAGTGGTTAAAGAAATTTAACATAGCAATGCTTTCCTTCGTAATAGTTTTTTCAACAAATTTGACAATGTTATTCGTTATAGAACATTGCACGAACATCGTCAAAGTGAAGTGCGCACACAATGCCTGGATTTATGGAAAGCAAGTTTGAATTTGATGCAGTTTTTCAAATGTAATCAGAATGTGATAACTTTTCATAATTTGAATTGATACTTGAAGATTCCAGATCAGTTGCGGTCTGCTCCAACGAGGCCTGATCCAGCTTTCAAATTTCGTGAAATAATGAATGTGCGTATATTAATTTCTCTTGCAACACTGCTTCATTATGTTATTTCCTAAATCTGAAATCAAATATTTGTTTAGAATGAGCTCACCGACTACTGCAGCTATTTGGCGACTAATTTCGATCAACAGCAAATGAACGATATCAAGAGCTTGTATGACTACTACTGTTTGGTTTCTGGACTCAAAAAGGCAGATAAAGTTGACCGCATGTTTGTTTTGGGCCTTGGGGTGAGAAAGCATCGTGTATACATGTACATTCTCCCGTACGGCTTTCCTTTCTTTAACTTTTCTTTTTTTTTTATTTTCAGCGATCTCACATTTACAAGTGGGATGGAACAGCCGGGAGCAAATGGGTAAAAATTGACATGAAATTGGAAATACCAAAAGGGACGCTGTTTTATGCCGAAGCTGTGAACGAATTACAAGGTGAAGTAAGTTCATTTTGCAGTTTTCAAAATGTTTCGTGTGCTGAATGTACATTTTGGTTGCATTTAGCGTTAAGAACTGTTAGTTGTTAAATGCTGTATTTAATTTCGCCTAGGGTAAGGGTCAGCGAAAAACCAAAGCTCTGCACATCATAGATGCTATAATGCTGGGAGAGGAAGACGTTCGACTTCTGCCGTATAAAGAAAGGTCTAACATTTGGTCATTTGTTGGTCCTGTTTAATTTTTGCTTAACGAAGCCCCCGCTTACATTTTTTTCTTTTCTTTTCAGAATGACACGAGTCGAAATGTTTATTCACGCCATATCAAAGCCAAGTCGGACAGATTTTGCAACAATTAGGGCCAAGAAAATTTATCGATTGGACAAAGTCGAAACCATATTCGAAAAGTTAGATATCCTTTGGAAATTTTGCAGGCTTGAAGTAGGTTTAGAATTAACTGAGTGTATTTCTAGTTTGCACTTCAGACAAGTAAAAGGAGCTGGCCAGATTCCTCGAATTTGCTATCAATGCGATGACACCAAATTTTATATCCCGCAAGGAATTTTATTTCTAAAAGTGATCGATGGTGAATATTTTGCCAAATGATCTGTCAATTTCTAACTCGTATTGCCATAAATATAATGTTTAATCTTTTTTTTTTCACAAGATCCTTGGAGCGCCGTCCTCAGTAAAACGTCCCAAAAAATTTACTTCTTCAATCATCGCAGCAAGACATCGACGTACGAGTTGCAGCCAAAGATTTCATCTCCTTTCAAGTAAGTCTAATGTATAAATTCACGGCTCAAAAGAGGGCCCTTCACGACTAGAAATCCCACAAGTTGTACATTGGGAAAATCTTATTTTCTTGAAATTGTAGGAATGCTTTATTATGTTAGCTTTATCTATTAAATTTCAATTTTTACAGGTCTTCCTTCAACAAGCGCATCTTTTGGTCGTGGGAAAATGGCGCAGAATATTATGTCAAAGATGAGTCAGATGGCAAGGTGCTGTGCAAGAAAGACCTTTTGAACTTCATTCAATCAAAGAAATCTGCATAAAACCCTCAATGAGGTAACTGGAACCTCTTCTTATTTCTGCTGTACAGTTTTCGGTAATGCATGAACAATTCTATATAAAAGTAACTTTTAAATTTGATCACCTAGTCTAATGTATTAATATTTTACATCAAACACATCGAACCAGAGTATTCTTCTTGGATTTTGGCATTGATGGAATTTTCCATGTTCAGACCTTATTATTGACAGAAAATGACGTTGAAGATGAACGTGCGTTATACAAATACGAAACGAAAGCAAACTACTTCATACTACATCATACAAATCATAGTTGTATCCCAATGGTCTTTGAAGCACAGGGTACTGAACTGAATGGTAGCATATCCTTTAAAACAGGACCGCCTAAAGGAGAAGCTACAATGGGTAAACTTCAACGTCAATTAATCCCTGGCAAATCTCCACTCATCTGCCCATAACTCTACTCACTCAGGTTGAAGACCAGCAAAACTGCTAAATACTCAATCACTTTACATGTATGTGGTTGGAGAAGATCCCAACCTGAACAAGAAGGATTGTGGGAAACCGTGAAAACTCATAATTAAGATAGCCAACCTAGCTGGGAATCAAACCCAGTCTTCACGCAACAGCACAAAACATCGTTTCCATAGTGACAGTGTGTACCCCGCCTCACAAGATCATCCATGAGTGGAAGGTAAGCTTGCTTCTGCAGACCTTCCATCCGCCCTCTCGTGAGGCCATTCCAGACAAGTGCGCATTGCCAATTGTTAAGATTAGCACTTTCGATCCCCACCATGCCAGACTTATCCTCCCCAAATGTCAATCTGAAGTCCACACCATACCCCCCTATGATATATCCAAAAGTTTGCAAGACCTGAATGACCTCTGACATCAGGCAAACATGCATGTATATCGCAGACTATCAAGCTTGGTGGCCGTGGATACCTTACTTCGCTCCAATATGGGGAACTCAAACATGTGCTGGGACTGGGACACCAGTACTTCAAATTGCGTCTGCAGACTGCGAATAACGAAGAATAATTTAGAAGCTCTTGGTTTTTGTAACCGAACACTTTTTTTTTTTTGCGCCGAAGAAAATGCAGAAAAACTTTGTTCGCTGCTGGGAAAAATAGCGGAACTCGTGTCAAGAAAATTGTCTCATAAATGCCGCATTTTCTTCGCGAATTATGGATGGCGATGGGCCACATGTCCGCTTAAGCAGAATAATTGCTATTTTAACATGTTTATCTGCATATATGTGAAGATATCTACCCAATATTTCGCATAATTAGCTAAAATTGGAGATTTCTACGAAAAACAAAAAATGCATTTAACGCACTGTAAAGTCTGTGATTGAAGCGTACAACATGAATTTCTTATTGGGCATGGGGCATTTCTAGGTACGCATTTTGCGTAGCCTACATGCTTACGCAAATCATGTTGAGGTCCCTATTACATGTATCGGGTAATAAACCTACCTAGATTGCAAGGTACAATTGCTAAGAAAAATCAATCAATCACATATTTGGCAATTTTAATTTTTTATATTTCCAATGAGTCCAAAAATGTCCACATAAATTGTACTAGAATTCCCGAGCAAATTATTTTGCATTTTTCTATAAAACTTGGATGTGGATAGCAAAAGACAAAAAAAATTGGTGAGGCTTCTACTAAGCCAAACACAAGTCACTCATATAACTTAAGAACTAGGCATCCACGTCCAACCTAAACACAAAACAAAATTCACAAAAACAAATTTCACACCAAGTCGCGAAATTTAAGCCAGATTGGCCTAGCAGAAGCCTCGCCACATTTTTTAATTTTTTTCTTCTTTAGTGTAAAAAACATATATTCTTAATCCATATTCATCTACATTATTTAAATAAGTTTTGTAGAAAAAATACCAAAAAAGATGACCCGAACTGCCAAATAAGTGATTGATTGTTCTTAGTAATTTACCTTGCAAGATAGTTAGGTGTCTTACTTGATACTAGTATCTTGTAACGTTAACCTTTCCTAAATTAACTGTGTGACCTTAATTTGTAAAATATTTTATTCTAAAAATATGTAAAAGTATAAATAATGAAAGTGTACATGGTATCTCCCGAGGAAGGCAATTGAGCGCCGAAACGTTGAGCAAACAAAGAATTAAATGGTTGTGAATTATCTCAAGTCATGCCAATTTTTTCCGTTTAGTAAAATGAGCCATTCTTTCCTGACTCCCTAACTTTTCCAGTCATTTTCAAGTTCCCTGACTTTTTCAAAATAAACCATTCTTCCCTGCATGACTTTCCCCAAACTTTTCCAGTCATCTTCAAGTTCCCTGACTTTTTCAAAATAGCCATTCTTCCCCGACTGTTCCATAGCTTTTCCAAACATTTTCTAGTTCCCTGACTCTTCCAGGACGGAAGAACCTCGAAACTTTTGTTAACTAGAGATATTTACACTCCATATTTTACACAATTGTAAATTTTGTTCGTAAGTAAATGACTAAATTAATTTGCTTTTATTCATTTTAGTTTGTTCGAAGTTGGTTTTATAAACATAATTTTCCTATGTTCGTTTTAGTTTGTTGAAATCTAGAGAGGATGTTTTCATGGTGCTTCTTGCAGCACATTTTTAAACGTGTAAAGCTTTCGTTTACATGGTGAACGACGTACAGTAGTTTCACCGTATGCCCGCGTGGGGGCGCTGCTTCCCTGGTGTTAAGCGAAACTTTGAAAGTGCCGAAGCGGATCCTGTTTTGACACACTTGTGCGAAACAACCTCGAGTCAACATCCTGGTATTTCGTCACGCAATTATTGCCATTTAAAAACTCACAACCACTTGAGGAGTTGGTAAACAACTGCAATCTCTCCTTCGATCGAAGAACTGGTCTTCAAGCAACATCCCAACATTTGGGTAAGTTTTTGTTGTTGTTGTTTTGAAATATACCCAGACCTGGAAAACCTGTACAAATTTGTAAAATTTTCCACGTTTTCCGAGTACAGATTTGCAAAATTTTAAACGTTTTCAGAGTCCACTCTGAAAACGGGAAAAATTTGGAAAATTTTCCAGTTTTCCGAGTACAAATTTGTAAAATTTTCCACGTTTTCCGAGTACAAATTTGTAAAATTTTCCACGTTTTCCGAGTACAAATTTGGAAGATTTTAAACGTTTTCCGAGTACAAATTTGGGAAATTTTAAACGTTTTCCGAGTACAAATTTGTACAATTTTCCACGTTTTCCGAGTACAAATTTGCAAAATTTTAAACGTTTTCCGAGTACAAATTTGTAAAATTTTCCACGTTTTCCGAGTACAAATTGGCAAAATTTTAAACGTTTTCCGAGTACAAATTTGTAAAATTTTCCACGTTTTCCGAGTACAAATTTGCAGGATTTTAAACGTTTTCCGAGTACAAATTTGCAAAATTTTAAACGTTTTCCGAGTACAAATTTTTAAAATTGGTTCATGCAATTTTTTTTTCCTATGTTAATTTTTAAAATTAATTGACATTAGTGAATTTTGAAGAATATTTTCCTGTATCGATTTTGCAAAATATGTCAATTTTTGACATTTGTCATGATTTATCGGAAATTTTTTTTAACCTGGAAAAGTCGGGAAGTTGAAAATAAATTTCTGGGGAACCCTGTGTTCTTCCAGTAACAAGAATCGTATTCCAATTTTTAATTGAGATTACTATAAAAAAAACCGGGTTCGATAGACTTAACTGTCACTGGACTTTAGTTAAACAGTTTTGCATGCCGGGTAAAAAATTTGCAATTTAATTGCACAGGTAGCAGTGCAACGCCTGTTGAAAATAGTGAATGGCGTATTACACGATTTCGGACATGATGATGTCAAAAAAAATGTTTTAGACAAAACATTGTGTTTAAAGTGCAGATTTATAATCTGCAAAAAAAAAAATGGGGCTTCCCATTTAAAATGACAAAGGGACCCCCCGGATCTCCCATAGGGGGACCGGGAGGCCCCTTCATTCTTGCATATTTTAAAAGGCAACTTGTTATTATTAATATTTTATTCTGATAACTTTTACGATTTACTATTTATTTTAAAAGATGTTGGGCAAATCATGCTAAACGGAACATCCGGTACGTCCAGTCCATGTCAGTTTTTAAAAGCCGTGTATCCCAAAAAAGTTCTTAAAAAAAGAAGATTCGTAAATTGGAATGATATTAAAAACAAAAAAAATGCAATTTGAACTCAACTTTATAAAATCGTGTTTGTGTTTCCAAAAATATCCCTAACTACAACCATTTTTTTTTCAAACCCATTTGGGGAAATTAATTATCCATTTTTTAACGGAACAAATTATAAACCTTAACAATATTTTGCAAATAAAAAATAAAATGTCCCGTCCGGCCCACTCCACTATTGAGCTATTTTTAGGACGTTAACAAATATTCGTAGCTAACAATTGATTGTTTGACAAATGTTGATGATTTGATTTTTTTTTGGCCATTTGTAGTTTTAGTAGTAAATATAAGTTCGTCTGTTTGGGTACATGTTACGGTAGTTTTATTGAAGGTACATGACATGAATGAACTTAAATTCGTCATACATGCAATATTTAGTCAGTGTACTTTTGTAATGATTTTGGAAATATTCGGATAATACGGATGCCGTACATCCGTGATCAAACTTTCTTCGCAACAAGAAATTACAGCCATTAGCATCATTTTGTCAACTGCTATATCCGGTTTTTTGCAGTTGTTTTGGATTCAAAACATGCTGCATCATGCGTTTATAAACATGATTGCGTTGCTACGAGTATAATATAAACAGAATATGGGCGTATTCAAGTTTTTAGTAATGAAATTGGGGCAAATGTTAATTATCTAATTTCGCATGAACACAGTAGGCGTAATTAAGTTTATCGGAAACATCTGTGCCGGCAACGCAGCGCTGTCATGGTGTATTTTGACCTTTAATCCTACTGCATACTTAGAAATTATAACATCAACACTTTGTTTTTTACATACTGATGTTCAATTCGCCTGGCAAAAGGATGGCTGGGGCGCAATATATAACAAAATGGGGTGTTGAATTTGAAAGGAACGTGCTTTTACTGTGCAATTTTTGCACACAAAAGATTACTTTAATATTGGTAATAAATGGCATAAAGACTTCACTTTCGTTGTAGTCTTTAATCACTATATTTCCGCGTTCTTTGGTTCAATATGCAACGGATGAATGTAGAATTTTTGGTGGTAGATTTTACTCTGGGGATAGCTTTTGTCATTTTCAGTAGAACTATTCAAGGTCCTTTACCTGCCATTTTTTTCCACTTCGTAAAAGCTGTTTAAACATTAAGAGGATGACGCCATAATCCTAATATTTGATGTCCTATTCAAGATTTTTGCTGTTTTGAGGAAAGTCCGGCCGGGTGTTTTATTTAAAGTGATGTTTTTAAAATTCTTATCTGTTTCATCCAAGCTGACATTAATTATTGCAGTTAATGCTAATTATTTGCAGATTGATTTTTAGCATGCTGGAAAAATCCACGTAGTCATCGATTTGAAATAGGTGCATCATGGTCAGTTTTGTCTTTCAAAAAAATTGTAAGAAAAATTGCGTGCCAACAAAACCGCGTGTTTGGCTCTCACAAATCCTGTAGATCATGTGCCAACAAATCTAAATATACTGTAGCTAAACAAACTAACTGGTTTTTCTTGATACTGGGTTTTCAACGAAGTTAGCTCTTGTCGCCTTTGTTTTTTGGCACATCCTCGCTATATCGCACGGACGCGAACCGGATTTTTTTTATGAGGACGCACTGTCCACGGAATCCACGCACACTACTGTAACGTTTGGCCAGGCATTTTCGTGTTATTTTTAGTTTCATTCCAGTTCCATTCGAAAAAAATGCATATGCCCAACAAAATGAGCACAGCACATATGTGTGTACATGTACGTAAATTGAATCACTGAGCGTGTGAAGTGTTGTGTTAATCCATTCTTTTTTGGTGGCGTTTACATATAAAACTATACGTGATGATGAAAACAAAACATTTTATCGGAACGATTTCGATCAAATGGATATTTCCATTTGTCCGGCATCGCCTGGATATTTCCAATTGTACGGCATCTCCCGGATATTTCCAATTATCCGGCATATCCCGGATATTTCCAATTGTCCAGCATCTCCCGGATATTTCCAATTGTCCGGCATTGTCGGCATCGCCCGTATATTTCCAATTGTCCGGCATCTTCCGGATATTTCCAATTGTCCGGCACCTCCCGGACATTTCCGATTGTCCGGCATCTCCCGGATATATCCGATTGTCCGGCATCTCCCGGATATATCCGATTGTCTGGCATCGCCCGGATATTTCCAGTTGTCCGGCATCGCCCGGTTATTACCATTTGTCCGGCATCTCCCGGCTCTTTCCAATTGTCCGGCATCTCCCGGATATTTTCAATTGCCCGGCATCTCCCGGATATTTTCGATTGTCCGGCATCGCCCAGATTCTATTCTATTCTATTCTATTCTTTACTCTGCAGTCAGTACATAGTACCATGTGGCAGAGGGGATCATCATT
>JAQGBX010001237.1:0-26388 GCA_034698745.1 Megaphyllum sjaelandicum | reverse complement strand
TTCACAAAATCGTATTTACAAAGCAAATTTTGTCCACTTTTACATTGCAAAAAGATCATTATGCTACTCTTTGCAGTCATATGTCATATTCCCATATGTCATATGTCATATTCCCAAAACGCATTTTGATAGCGCTAAAAATGCATTTTAACTATCTCGAAAATTCATTTTTAAATGCATTAGGCGTGTTTTGAAACATTACATATTTCCAAATGCGTTTAAAAAAAAAGGCGAAATGAATGAAAAATGCTCGTTTCATTCGGATAAATTTTCAAACTTTAACGAGTTTCAATTTCTAATTGTATGATAATAAAAATTGTATAGCCGTACCACTACTATATGAATACTTGTACATCGTATGAATGTAATTAAAATAGTACGAAAACAGACATCTCAACCTCTGATCGAAAATGCGCAAAATATATTGTCGAAAACTTGCGACCAAATTGTTAAAAATTCGATAAATTATCGAACAAACTTCAAAATTGAAAACAAATTCGCAAAATTGTCGAGTAATTCCCCAATAAATAGAACGGAAATTTATAAAATCTACAATTAACATCTCAGTTTATATAAATTCCCGATCGTTAATAGGAATCTCCTTTGATAAGTTTCAAAAATTCTTGGCTCGTTTCATTCGGATAAATTTTCAATCTTTAACGAATTTCAATTTCTGATTGTATGATAAAAAAAATTGTATAGTCGTACCACTACTATATGAATACATTGTATGAATGTAATTAAAATTCTACGAAAAAAGACATAACCTCTGATGAAAACTTATAAAATTATCGAAAATGCGCAAAATATTGTCGAAAAATTGCGACCAAATCTTTAAAAATTCTATAAATTATCGAACAAACTTGGAAATCGAAATGAAATTCGCAAAATTGTCGAGTAATTCCCCAATAAATAGAACACAGATTTATAAAATCTACAATTATCATCTCAGACTGTTTATATAAATTCCAGATCGTCAATATAGAAATCCCCTTTGATAAGTTTATTGAAACTTATCATTGAAACTTATTATTGAAACTTATCAAAGGGGATTTCTATATTGGCGATCTGGAATTTATATAAACTGAGATGTTAATTGTAGATTTTATAAATCTGTGTTCTACTCGACGATTTTGCGAATTTGTTTTCGATTTCGAAGTTTGTTCGATAGTTTATCGAATTTTTAAAAATTTCGTCGCAATTTTTCGACAATATTTTGCGCATTTTCGATAATTGGCCAATATCGAAATTTCATGCATAAAGTGCACCAAGATCTATAAAATCTCAAATTACACATTTTTCAGACTTACTGTAATTCAATTCGTATAAAGGAGAGTAAGTAATTCCCGTTGGGAGGCTAAACTCCAGGGGGCGCGGGTGTGTGTGCTGACCGCTGCATCTAACTGTTTGACCATTCGATTTGAAATGTTGGAAATTCTCTGGTGACCCCAGAGACCCCACAAAGTATAGACGCCGTGACTATCGACGTATAAAAAGACACTCGAAAAGCCATGAATTATTGAGCATAAACTAAAAATAAGAAAAAATAAGCAAAGCGAATAAGAAAATGCTGAGCAAAGACGCTGGTGGTGGTCATTGTCCTCGCGGACCGAGGACATTAAACTCAGGAGTTTCAACAATTTCAAGTATGCCGAGTGCGGCAGTGCCTCACTCACGTTGTTATTACGTAACGAAACAACTTCAAAAATGCATTCACATGTACGAAGAAAACGAGAATTGAAAAGGAAAATAAAACTGAAATATACGCGAATGAAAAACGAAAATAAAAATAGAAATTAAAACGAATCGCGAATGAACGATTAAATTAAATAAAAAAAACCAAAAAGGAACAATAATTCAACATTAAAATAAATTTAGAAAAGAAATGAAAATAGAAAATGCGAATAAAATCGAATGAAAATTAAGGAAAATTTAAATAAAATTAGACAAGAAATGAAAACAAAATCAAAATAAAATGAAAATGTAAATGCGAATAAAATAGAAATGAAAATCGAATAAAAATCAATGACAGTAATTAATGAAAATTAAAAATAAAAATAGAAAAGAAATAAAAACGAAATGAAGATATTAATGAAAATCGAATGAAAATTAATTACAGTTAATGAAAATTAAGGAAAATTAATGTAAGATTAGAAAGGAAATGAAAACAAAATAAAATTAGAAAAGAAATGAAAACAAAATGAAAATTTAAATCCTAAAAAAGTAGAAATGAAAATCAAATTAAAATTTAAATGCGAATAAAATAGAAATGAAAATCAAATGAAAATTTAAATGCAAATAAAATAAAATTGAAAATGAAATGAAAATTTAAATGCAAATAAACTAGAAATTAAAATCAAATGAAAATTTAAATGCGAATAAACTAGAAATAAAAATCTAATAAAAATTAATGACAGTTAAGGAAAATTAAAATAAAATTAGAAAAGAAATGAAAACAAAATGAAAATATGAATCCCAAAAAAGTAGAAATGAAAATCAAATGAAAATTTAAATGCGAATAAAATAGAAATAAAAATCAAATGAAAATGGACGTAAAAATAAGTGAAAATAAAAAGATAACGAAATGTCTAGTAAAATATTAGCGAGGTGCCATTAAGAAATTTCGGTTTATCACTAAAGGAACGATTAAAACCAAAATACACAAAATTAAAAAAAAAATCATGGATCGTATAGCATTTTTAAAAGATAGTTTTTGGCACAAAATGAAATTTTTCCAATACAAATTTTGTACTGAAATAACAAAGATGACTAACTAGACATTGTGCATTTCAAATTAGTTAATTTCAAAATCACCATCTAGGGATCGGTAAGCGCGTTTTGATATATATATTTTTAATATTATATTTAAAGCCTTAAATACTATAATTTCGCAATTTTTGACAAATTCAAATCGAACGAAACATTAGTTGAAATTTTGTATTTCTAAATTTAATTATTCCCAAATATAAAATTGCAATTTTTTCATTATTATTAATCCTCTTGCTCATAAAACCCTATTTTCAATCTAAATAAAAACAACAACAACAAAAAGTTTAAAATTTGAAAGGTTTTTGCTGAAATGTTGGTTTTGTACGGCAATAACCTAATTTCACCAACAATGATTTGTACGCGGATATTGATAAAAATCAGGCCGTATCAATATGAATGAACTCAAACCTTGAAAGTACGCGGAAAGTGCTCCCAAAAAACTCATCCAGAGTATTGTGCAAATATTTAACAAAAACTAAAAGGTTTCACCATCGCTAGAATTCAACCATTTAATTTAGATTAAATGATACATTTTGTTGGCAACGTTGCTTTTGAATCATTACATTAAAATGTAATGATTTTACATTCTTATTTTATTTTAATTTCCCTTAACTGTCATTAATTTTTATTCGATTTTCATTTCTAATTTTTCGGGATTTATATTTTCATTTTGTTTACATTTCTTTTCTAATTTTATTTTGTTTTCATTTCTTTTCTAATTTTATTTTGTTTTCATTTCTTTTCTAATTTTATTTTAATTTTCCTTAATTTTCATTAACTGTAATTGATTTTAATTTGATTTTCATTAATATTTTCATTTCGTTTTTATTTCTTTTCTAATTTTATTTTTAATTTTTATTCGATTTTCATTTCTATTTTATTCGCATTTACATTTTCCATTTTATTTTGATTTTGTTTTAATTTCTTTTCTAATTTTCTTTAAATTTTAAACGAAATATAAGTTCGCACAAATTACGACATAAATAGATGTTAAACATTTTTATAGATGCGATGTCTGGGCTTTAACGATTTCATGCTTTATTTTTCTTCAATTATAATCGTACGATAAAATGTTTAATTAAATTAAAACGAAATTTTATGCACTGAATGAGGAAAACATGAATGTGCGTTCATTTTTAATAGCATACAGGACCAGACATTAAACAGAAACCATCGTAAATTAAACTCTTTTTGAAAAAAAAAATCCTATTTATAGCACAAAAAAATTAAATAAAAAAACTAATAAAAAGTATACGCACTAAATACGGCGTGATTTATTGTCCTTTAAAAACTAATCTTAGCAAAGCACGAAATTAAGTTTAACACATATTTACTGTAATTTAAAAAAACGATAAAAATGTTTGCCAAACCTTTTCAAAAATAAGATTTTGAAAAATTGTAATTAACAGGCTTACTATATTAAATTAATCAAACTTTTGCTGAATTTGAGCTCAGGATTTCTCCTATTTGAACTTAGTTTCTTCGGAAATAATGTAGAAAATAAATTTTTACAATTTCCAAAACAAATACAGTGAAACCTGGAAAAGTGACCACCTTTGAATGGTGACCACCTGTTTATATTGACCACTTTTTAGTGTATTGGTTTTTTCTAGTATACTTTTCCTGCATAAAAATGCTCTGTATAGTGACCACCTGTCTATTGTTACAGTGATCAGTGTGCGTTGTCTTTTTTTGCAATTTTTGCATTGTTAGTGCAGTTTATAAAGTGACCAGATAACGGATGAGTCACGTTACATCTTTCTTTAACCCATGGACATGATGATTCTGTACTTTTTTGGTTTTGCGGTTTTCTACTACATTTATTACAGTCTACATGTATAAGTACAGTGTACATGTTCATTATTTTAATGTAATTCGCGCATTCTTTGTATAGTGACCACCTGTGAACAGTGACCAACATAGCATTTTTTTGGTGGTCACTGTAAACAGGTTTCACTGTATCATTTCTGAATAAAAACCAACATCAATTTTGCGAAAGTATCAATTTTGAACTAATTTAAATTGTGCGCCAATATCAATTTTTTGTTGTTGTTGCAAATATCAATTTTAGAAAACCTTCAAAATATTCAAACGCGCACTCTTCCATTTTTCTCAGATTTGCATTTTTTTTAAAAAATGTGCATCATCTGGTTGATTTTCTCGTTTTAAATCTCTTTCCCTTTCCAGCTCAAATTTTAAACAAAACCTGTTTCGTATAGCCAAATTTCTTTAGATCAAAGACCTTTTCAGTCATCGAATAAGACACGTTTTGTTACTTTGTTTATTGCGACTAGAAAGATGATTATATGCTATAAATATGATTTAACTATTAGAAAACAAACAATAAAAAAACTCAAATAACAGCATCGGATTTAAAGAAAAAAAAAGACGTACGAATGCATGCAATAACGCGGTTAGAATTAAACATACATTTCAAAGTGAATTGAAATAACTATAAAGGTTGGAATAAATATAAAATTTTGATGTCAAATATACATTATATTGTTTATGATCAACAACGTAAATATGTAGTAAAATATAAATTGCTTATGAATAAAAGTATAAATTTTGCACTATAAAATATAAATTGGTTAAAATAAAAAATTTGACAATTTTTCATAAAACTGTTCATGATTATAAAAACGAAACATTTTGCCGTACAATATTAAAATTATACCATTTTGATGTAATGTAGAAAAAGTTCCGTTTGGTGGCGCATGCGCACTAAGCATTTCTTGCTCTAAAGCTATTTAATAAATAATTTTTATACATATAAGTTAATTATGCCTATACATGTATATATAATATACCATGGAACATCAAAATACACGTATAATATATATGGTACGTAAAACATGTATTTACACGTAGCTTACATTTGTTTTACAAAGTACAGCCCGAGTATTTTACGTGTAAAAAATGTTTGCTATACGTGGAAAGAAACATGTTGAATAACCTATATTCTACGTCTAAAATGGATTTATATTTTAGATATCGTAGAGAAAAATAAATGCTCAGTGCGCACGCGCCGCCAGACGGAAGTTTAATCTGCGTTTACATTTACGTTTTTCATCTACATCAAGCTATGGACTTTCCTGAGTACGGCTACTACATGTACCTGTATACGTGTGTAAATAAGCGTGAATATCTTTTGGGTGCATGAGAACACACTGAATGCATGCTTACTTTCGACGTGCATCTTTCAGCTTCTTTCGTGCTTGTTTTCAGCTTTGGGGCGCACAATGAACGCTGATATCAGCGTGATGGCCAGTGTACTAGGTGGCGCCACTGCACGCGTTGTGCTAGGTGAAACATTCATCGTATATAAAATCTCGCACATGTGCATTAGTATCTCACGATGAGGGCGGGACACGTTTTTACGGTAGGTGCGTGGCTACACTTTTCACCAATGGTGATCCGCGTGCCACTCTGCGTCTTACTTTAGGATTTCCAAAAAATAAATGTTAAAAACATTCTTCGAAGCTTAAGGCGCGTACACACCAACGCAACATTGTTGCAAAACTTTGTTTCATGAAAATGTGGCGCACAAAAAATGTTTTGCAACATTTTGGCGTAATTACATTTCTTTTTTGAAACATGTTTCATGGCGTGTTTCAATCATCCAGCCACCCTACTGTCGGTCGATCAAAGGGTGTTTCTGAAACAAATTTCGCTGCGCATGCAGAAGCGAAATGGGTGGTGACGTCAAAAAACCTGTTTTCCGCCATCTTGTTTCATAGAAATGTTTCGTTGGTGTGTATACACAAAACATTGCGACACTTGTTTCAACAACAGAATGCACGAAACAAATCTCGGAAAATGTTTTTGAAACCTTGTTGCTACACACTGTTTTGCAACATTAGGGCAACTCAAGTTGCCCGTGCGTATCTGCGTACCGTGCGTATTTGCGTACTTTGACCACTAGCGCCAATCAGCGGGCAAATATTGGTAATGCATTTAAATCACCGATGGTTTGCCCGCTGGTTGGCGCTAGTGGTCAAAGTACGCAAATACGCACGGTACGCAGATACGCACGGGCAACTTGAGTTAAGTTTATTGAGGAAGAATAATAATAATAATAAGTTTATTGAGGAAGAAAACCCAATAGAAAAACGCAATAACAAAAACAAATACAAAAATATAAATGAGGCACAATACAGAAAACCAAAAAGTTAAATCAAGTACATCTAATGCAATCAAAGCTATGACAACTAATGCATACAGTCTTCTTACTAATTATAAATATTCAAACAAAAAACTAAAATCAAGATACAAAACTTTGGTTATACAACCGTTATACAACCGTTGGTTAATCTAGTTACACAGTAGGCTAACCCTAGACTATTGTTAACCTCTATTGGTGCAGCCAGCCCTAACAACGGTTTTTTTTAAATAAGCGAATGCATGCAGTGTCTATACAGGTCATGTTCAATATTCAAATTTTCATGTGATGGACATGTTTTGACAAGCGATGTGCAAAACAGTATTTTTTTCACCAAGTTATTGCAAAGTTATTGGGTTGTGCAAAAACATCAACGAACAAAACACAGAAAAGTTCGCATTTTATTATTTTCCAGATTGCATATATGGGAAATAACGTCGTTTATTGTATGGGTATAGTTTCGCCTTTATATTTTCCGAATTGGGATTGAACTTTTCCAATTTGGGTCATGGTTTTCCTGCATTTTATCGTCGTTCAAAATCGTCAAACGAAAAATTTCTACGAATATGAAATGTAGGCCTAGGTGAAGTACAGTATATGACATTAACACGTGATATAGAAAAATTCGCACTGGAGCAGTTCAATATTTTCTGGGTCACGAAATGAGAGAAACTCTCGCATTACGCGGCTCAAACATATTAGATTGGATGAATTGACGATCAATATTCCAACGCATAATTTAAAGGAAAATAAAAAAACCTGAGAAAACAAAAGTAATAATTATATAATCCATTTATATATAGGCCTGCCTTGCATGCAGAAACGAGGATTAAGCTAATGGAGATAGATTGCTTCGTGCATACTAAACAAAGATGTCATTTCCTCCAAGGTCTACTTTAATTATTCCGCCATTGTTCACCTTAATCTTGGCTTACTTCAAATATTTTTTTTGATTTCGAAGCTATAGGGCAATTCATTACAATTAATCAGGTCAAATTTTCAACATCTTAGAGGCGCGCATGCATGCACACTGTACATATAACATCAACGAGAAATAAACTTTGATTAAAGATAATGGCCGATTCAATAAGGTTAGAATTCTGGTGATTTTCCGCGCCATCTGTTGGGCAAACTGTAGACACTGTATTTCGTTTCTTAAACAGTTTCATTTCATCATGGAATTGCTATTCAAATGATTTTTTTTAATGTAAGTGACTTAACGATACATTTTTAAAGATAGCTCGCAACACTTAAAAATGTTTCTGTCTAACTTAGGCAGTTTTGAAAAGTTCAACGGTCGCACAATTTGACGAAAGAAAAATCAACAATTGTATGAAATTCATACGCGGTGCCACAGTAGGCTATACGAAATACCAATAGGCCTACAGTAAAACCTGCTAAGAGTGACCACCAAAAAAAATGCCATGTTGGTCATTGTATACAGGTGGTCACTATATACAAAGAATGCCTGAATTAAATTAGAATAATGAACATGAACACTGCACTTATTCGCGTAGACTGTAATTAATACACGTAGTAAAAAACCACAAAACTAAAAAAGTACACAATCACCATGTCCAAGGGTTACAGCAAGATGTCACGTGACTCGTGCATCTGCTATCTGGTCACTTTTTAAGGTATATTGGCAATGTAAAAATTGCAAAAAAAAGAACACACACACACTGGTCACTGTACACAATAGACAGGTGGTCACTGGTCACTATACAGAGAATTTTTATAAAGGAAATGTACACCAGAAAAAACAATACAATAAAAAGTGGTCAACATAAACAGGTGGTCACCACTTAAAGATGGCCACTTTTCCAGGTTTTACTTTATGTGCACTCCGCGCATTCCTATACTGCCCATCTTTGCAGCGCCAACTTTCCGACTAGCGGCGGCTAAGGAGGGAAATGCTCATTAAACCACGCTCATATATCGCTAAAGGCACTTGCCCTCGTAAGCAGCGTCTGCTTTATCAAAATGTGATATATTATGGTGTGGCATTTTTCGTCTGCTTTACACGTTTCCCAGAGGAAACTTTGTATAGCGTTGCTATACACACTTAGCCAATCCGGCAGTACGTTTGTGCAACCCTGTGGGTATCTTTTCTTATGTCGAGCGAGTGACACATCGCCTACGATACGATCATATCGCGTCGTATCGTTGGGAGTTTTTACATTTACGAGCACTTAGCTGACACCGTATAAATTCTAGCGCTGCAGTCGTATATTTTAGGGGCAGGGGGTCACGAAAGGTGTTTTATTGCGCATACCGGTATTTCCTACATGTATACTGTGGCTGTGCTTGGAAATTTTCTTGAAAAAGCATCTCCGATCGAGCATAACTTATTTAATAAAGAGTCCCTATGGACTCCATTTTGTAAGGAATGAGTCACCAAAGGCGCTGCAAATTTGACTGGATCATGCATAAATCAAAACGGAAGTTTGGGCGCCATTTTTTTTAATCCAGATAAGAGCAATGAATTAAAGATGGCGCTCGGATGTTGCTGTAAAGAGTCTATATAAAGAAAGGAAAAGAAAAAAAGGGGCAAAAAACGATGCTAAACGTTTAATGTTAATAGCACTTTGCTTCGATGGGATCGAAATTTTAGGAGCTGCAAAAACACCAGGATGCTCTTAACGGATACGTTTACGAGAGATTTAAACCGTTTAACGCGAATCAAGTGGACGGAAAAAGATACCGGAAGGAAGGTCGACCACCAACTTAAGTCTGATGAGAGATGTCTGGAAATGCTGACACAAAGAGTTGGAAAAAAATGTCATAGTCCCAAAAAGGCAATGCACGATGGAAATCAGTTCGTATATATCAGCTCCATATGCTGCAAACGCATACATCCAAATCTTTTACATACTGTAATGGTTCAAGTATTTTCTACGATACTATCAATCGTGTTTCAACTTCATTTCCGCGATTTCATTTTGTTTCCAGAAAAGCTTTTCATCGCGTTTAAAAAAGTTTCTGAGACGCTTTTCGCGTATACAATTGTCTATAACGTTCTAACTAAATGAAAAATCGCAACATCTATAAAAGTTTTTCCGAAGATCATACAACCTTGAAATCTGAACGTAAAATGAACCACTAATCTTCATATTTTTTTCTTCCAATAATTAAAGAAAGAAATACGGCGCAAAAATTAATGTTGTAAATAAGCTACTGAATTCATTCCATAAAACAGGAGTAAAAGATGTTGAAAACCGAACAAAATGATCAAACCACTAATCTTCAATTTTAACTAGGGCCTACCTTCTTATCTTATTTAATACCTGAAAGCCCCTTATAAAATTACATTTGGTTGCTTTGTAATGCTTTAGTGTATAGCGGAATAGCCCTTCTTTCAAATGCATGCTTGTAGCGCATCCAACGGGCATTTTTTAGAAAATTATAGCATTTTGAAAACATGGAGCTACATTTTCAAGAAATTTGCGGTAATACGCTTAAAAACAAAGTTGTTTTTTATTTATTTTTAATACTTTTAAGTGAGTTTTTTTGCATCAATCTAATAAATTACATCCTGTAGATTAAAAAAAAGTCATAAAAAAATTAGTTGGCACAAATTATGCCATTGTTTCGGGATGTTGAAATTTCAAAGTGACATTTCGTAAAACTCTTAATTTTCAAAAAAAAAATCTGAAAAAATTCAGAGAACATACAGTAGTAATAATTTTATTGTTTCATTTTCCAAAGTTTCAAAAAGTTTGGATAAGGGGATCATCATGCAGTCTGGATAATTTTCTGGATAATTTTTCATTTGATTAAAAATGGCAATTTTTCTAGCATAAATAATTTTTCGAATTGCTATAAAATATCGTTTAGCTTAATGTTTCAATGTGAATTTTTTTGTAGCATTTTTATTTTTGAAATATTTAATGTTAATATTTAATTATGTAATATTAAATATTTAATATTTAAAGCCGTCCATACACGGGGAAAGTTATATCTGGAAACTTGGCAACTTCAGGCGTGTCCGAAAAGTCAAGTGCATATTTCTGAGCATTTTACTAACCATGGCTTCCAAAAAAGGAAATTTCAAACTGAAAGTAATTTGACTTCATTTATGATTTTATAGTTGAAAAATTAAAACATTTGATTTCTCGTAATTCTCATTCTAAACAACAGAACTTTTTGAACATGCCGTATTTCCAGATATAACTTTCCTCGTGTATGACCAGCTTAATATAAAATAATTTAAAATATAATATTTATTTATATGTGCGGTTTTTTTTACTCATTAAAGCAGGGAGGTACGAAGTTTATACAATTGGGGGTACTCGCTTTACGACCGTTCTAATTTTTATAAATTCAATAATTACAAAGAAAACAAAATCCGTTATCAAAAATGTCACTTGCCGTCCGTTACAGTTTGTGGTTGCGGTGCGGGTGTCCTTGGAATGGCCGGATGACCGAGACAGTGACTTTGGTAATCCGGACAACAGTCGTTGTTCTTGTGGTCATCACAGAAGTCGTCGCAGTAGCACTTGGCGGTTCCAATGGTCAGCGAGCATTGGTCAGCGCGGCCCGGGCAGCAGTGGAGCCGCGGATAGCGCTTGGCGCAGTAAGCATCAGTCGGCCATTTAGAATATTGCTGACCGCTACAACCGACAATCATTACCATCCAAATGGACAACAGTAGCGCGAGCTGAGCCATTGATGGCAATTGTGACACACTTTTACTTTTTTCATCTACCTCAACCCTATATTCTTATCTTGGATTTTCTGTCAAAAACTGTATCATAATCGCATTTTCCGGTTTCGTTTATCTGTTTTCACTTTTATTTGTTTTTCTGTTTTCCTTATGTGGTAATAATGTCGAACAGGTCGCTTCTGCATCAAATTTTCGAGGATTCTGAGGCGATTATTGGGTGATTGCGAGGGGAATCTGGAAGCGAAGCGATTAGGAAGGGAATCTCGACGCCATTGAGAGGGAAATCCCAAAGCGATTGCGAGGGGAATCTCGAAGCGATTGGTATAGGGAATCTGGAAGCGAAGCGATTTGGAGGGGAATCTCAAAACAGTTGTTAAACAATTGCTAATAGAAACGTGAAAGGAAACCACGTGCCATTTTTGTTTAAATGCATGAAAATCTTGTACATTTGTACTTGATTTTTCACGGGGTAAATTTTAAAGCTCATATCATTACAGGTTAACACCGCACCAAAATTTCCGAGTTCAATAATCGACGTACAATTTTATTCCAGTGGCGAATTTTTTTTTATCTTTTTATGTAACGATTTGGCCTTGCACACTTATAGTAATCACTATAACCTACTTTTTAATTGGGTCACACTTTCTCCATTGAGTTGTACAGTAGCCTATAAGTAAGGAAATTACGATTGCTTTCGTCTGTCTGATTATCGGTTTTTTCAACTACACGCATACCTGGCATTAGAAACTAGACTTTCTTGATTTCGAGCTGTTTTCTTTCCGAATAGCCTTGTTTTTATTTGCGAAGTGGCCTTGTGTGGTCTTCCGGGTGAAAGCATCATAGTATGAAACCATAGTGAGCGCTTAGCGCTTGTTGTAAGCTCGGCCCGACTTTTAAGTACGGAAATCTAGAGGGGCCACGAAAGAAAATAACAAAGAAAATCATAATCATGATGGCTGCGTGACGTCAAACGCGTCATGTTTTTCTTTCGTGGCCCCTCTAGACTTCCGTACTTATCAGTCGGGCCGAGCGTACAACAAGCGTTAAGCGCTCACTATGATTTCACCCATAGACATCAATGCAGATTCTGAACGACGAACTTGCGAGCGAAAGTACAGCACATAAAATTACACATTTGACTTGCATCTAGCCCTCTGTGCAGAACAATGCATATAATTGACTTGCTTCTGAGTGTATTCGAGAATGCCTTTAAAATCACTTAGCAGTATTGCAGGTGAATTTTATCTGGACATGTTTAATTAAAGTCATTAGATATTTATGTACAGACAGTCACCCCTGGTATTACAAAGTTTTGCTCAAAGGACCAACAATTTTTCAACCATTATACAATTTTGATACAGCGGACGCAATGCTTGAGGAATGCAAATGCTTGTGTCCAGCGCTTATTTTAGTTTAAAAATAAATGTTGCATTATTTGCTTTGATGGATTACGCCCCCCTACCACATGGTATTTGTTTACTGATAGTAGGGTACTGAGTTGAATTGAATTGAAAATGCTTCATTGTACAGTAAGTGAAAAAGTTAAAAGTCAAAAAGGCCACAAATGTGGTCCACTATCTTGACTATTCAGACCTAACCTGTCATTAAACAGGGGTATGATTGTAACCACACAAAGGTAGGTATATTTGTTGCAAAATATTCAATGTTAGTCAGAAAGCAGGTTGTTACCAGAGTTAAACCCTTTGATTTACATGTAATGTTATCAGTTCAAAAATATTTCAAGTATATTGAGCAGAACAATGAGAACACATGGACAATTCACTGTGTACTTCAGATAACAAATACATTACTTAAATTTATTGGGATAATACATGTATTAATATTTAAAATTGTGCCTGGTTTGAAAATGCACGAAGTGCAGCTCTCTGGTACATGCATTGTAAAGCATTATTATAACTCCCCATTTCCAAAGATTTATGGACAACCCTCCTGCACTCCAGACAACAGACAGTAAAATGAGGATGCTATTTTTTAAAAACTATTTGTGTTGTTGTGCTTGAAATGTAAATGGCTCTTGATTTATATTGCAAGCAACGCACCTGTTTTGGAAGTGACACTGTTACGTTAGAATTACCAGGCGGGTTAGGAAAACAGGTTTTTTGTTAAGCAAATTATTTGTCGGTCAAACATTTGACTTGTGCTTCCATTCGTGACATTGTGATGGCACGTTTGCCTCGGGTATATACGTTTACAATATATTGCATAATTTGTAACTGTTGACGACAAAAATAACAGATTTAACATTTGAATATTCTTGGCAGGACAATAGTAATGGTTTATTTGGAGCATGGTCTTAATCAGATAACTTTGATGAGAAATCTCAACCTGTTTATGGTACTACAGATTGAGTCTCCCTAATCCGAAATGCTCAGGACCAGATTTGACAACACAATTACTGTGTTTTCATTCACATACACCATACACATAGCCTGAAAGTAATTTTATGCAATATTTTGTAATTATTTTGAGTATGTAGGCCTGCATAGTCATAAGGGACAGGTGTAGAATTTTTCACGTTTCTGATATGTCGACGCTTTAGAGGTTTTGGTTTTTGGAATTTTGGATAAGATAGTCAGTCATGCTAAAAATATTAGCATGGCTAGATCTGTTTGCTATGATGTTTATTTCCGACTTGGCCAATATGCTGGATGATAGCTATCTTTGATGCATATCACAAACATAACATAAAAAAAGATGGACAAAACCAGGGTGGTTGGTGCTCTTATTTTAGATTTTTTAACGAATAGAAACTGGAAAATTAATGGCTTAATTTTACTTTTTGTAATTTAAAGTGACTTAACATAAGTCTTGATCGTTTTTCAGAAAAGAAAAAAAGACTGTATGACCAGTTTGGAAAAGAAGGTCTCAACAGAGCTAGGCGTGGACATGACTATCACACTCAGGATTTCCACTTCCCCACATTCTCATTCAGAGATCCAGAAGACGTTTTTCGGGAATTTTTCGGAGGCGATCCTTTCCACGATCTATTTGGTTGTAAGTATTCTTCCAGTAATGACGCAGAATTTGTCATCCATCAGAAGGTGTTAATTTTTTGTAACCAAAATAATCCACGTTCATTTTTACGTTTTATAAGCTGTGATGCAACAGCCAAATGATCGCTTACCGAACTCACTATTTGGACCAAGTTTTGGGTTTGGCTTTTCGCAGTTGTGAGCTTTTCCTGATTTCTGTGGATCAAATCCAGGGTGAGTAACTTGCTTTCTGATTTTAGTGTTGTAATTACAGTTGCACCACCTCATTGATAGATTGCTTTGTTAGTCATAAATTCACTTTGGACTTGTTTGGTGCGGTACCACATATGTCCTCCATATAAAAAGTTCCAAAGTGAAATGACTGTTTATTTTTGGCCTGTGTGGTGATTAATTGTGTATTTATTGATATCTGTTACTGATTTATGAAATCGTTTAAATTTTGTTTTAAGTGTAAGGCTATGATTGATCTTAGTTTTTTCCTTTTTTTCCCCTTTCTTGCTCATATTTCTAAATTTCTACCATATTTTGGCCTAGTACAATTTTGGCACTTAACGAGCAATTAAGATCATTTGGATTTTTAGTAATTATTTTGCTTTGCTTCGCCCAATTTTTGGGTCCTTGATTTTTTCTTTGGCATTTATGATTCTTATAATTTTTTGACTGCATTTCTGAGGAGCCGTTAAGGTTGATACTTTCCAGAAGTCTTATTTTTTGGATTTTGTAAGAGGATCAACACTTAAGAAATCATCACTGCCACCACCCCCACTATCTCTACTGCATCTCTATTGCACTGATTTAACTAAATTCCTGTTGATACTGTGCGATAAAATGAGAGGCTAGACTAACTTGTTTTTTTTGAACACGGTTTTCATTTTGAGGAAGCGTATCAATTATTTCCTTATGAAAAAACAGGGTTTCCCAGACCTGGAAAACCTGAAAAAGTCAGGGAACTTGAAAATGACCTGGAAAAGTCAGGGAAGAATGGTTTATTTTGAAAAAGTCAGGGAAATTTAACGCAGTCATAACGATTACAAATTTGCAAAATTTTCCACGTTTTCAGAGTACAAATTTGCAAAATTTTCCGTGTTTTTAGAGTACAAATTGGCAAAATTTTTCGTGTTTTCCGAGTACAAATTTGCAACATTTTCCATGTTTTCCGAGTACAAATTTGCAAATTTTTCCACGTTTACAGAGTACAAATTTGCACAATTTTCCATGTTTTCCGTGTACAAATTTTTAGGCCTACCATTTTCCGAGTACAAAATTGTCACATTTTAAAAATTTGGCCCAAAATTCGTAATATCAGAATTCATGATTGGCCTTAAGCATAGAAATTAACATTATTTCTCAATATACCCTAGGACGGGCCACTGGAAAGGAGTTCATACCATCCGTGCGACAATGTCTTAACTACCCAAGGAGAATTGGATATGGGCGATACTTCCGAATGATGACCGCGAAAACTGAGGATTCACATTTCTTCACGCAAGACGATGGACATTCGAGGAACTGAAAATTGAAAGGTAGGACAAACCTATTCTGAAACTTTATTTACTGTCGTGAAAGTACGTGTCCGCGACATGGAACCGATTGACTTGCAAAGGTTTCCTCGATCGGGCCATGGATAACTTAGGTCAGTTCTCCGGGAAAGGTAAGTCGCTTCATTGACGGAGACACTCGCCGGGGATTTAAAAGCAGCTGGTAGAAGGAACCGCAAAAGAGGACCAAGATTCCCATCTTCAGAACAACTATCCGACCGATTCCAGAACATTCGAGTGCTGGATTTGAAATGCCTCGAGTTGATCTTCCAGTAGAGGAACGTGGCGTCAACTCTCGTCAATGCTCCGGGAGAGGAATGCGATGTCATCGATGGAGACTCGCGCCAAAATTGGGCGGGCAGCTGTATCATCTGCTTTCTTGGATTAGTGCTTGCAGAAGAGCGACAACATCTCTGCAAAGACCTTTATTGGCCTCTTCCGAACAACGATCCTGCCGATTCTTCTGTACAGTCAGAGATGCCGAGGCTATACATGGACATTATCGATGACATGGCTTGCATCATCCGATCTTTACGGCATGATGATCTACGTTGATAGACCCGAGGTACTGATGACGGATGACTCGTTGGCGGTCATTGATCTCGATCGCAGGCTTCCAGAACATCCGAGTGCAATACTTGAAATGTCTGATCAATGCTCCTGAAGAGTGAAATGTGGCGCGATCGATGGAAACTCGCGCTGGATTTGGACAAAAGTTGGGGAAATTGAACATGTTATAACATACCTAACCCGAGGGATTAGTTTCCGTTACTTCAAAAATCAGATGGTCACTTACCACCGGCGCCGATGGTCGAGTGGGTTACGCGCTTGCCTCTCGATCCTAACTAGCAGGGTTCGCTCCCCGGTCGAGGTCGGTGAGCATTTTGAGGATGTGCAAAATTCTCTAAGTGGCGGCTCTTTCAGATGAGAGTTTAAACCGAGGTCCCGTTTTGATCTCTGCACATTAAAGATACCTCTTGTGGGGGTGGAAGTCCCCCTCGTAGGCACCTGGCGTTGGTGTTTAACCCTCGTGTGCAGAAATAGGCCAACGTTAAAAATCCACCAACCAACCAATCTAGACCCTTGAGTTCAGGCAATCTATACGTGCAGGAGAGCAAGGAGGCAAAGCCACCTTTTTTCTGACCATGCGACGAAATTTGCATGTATACGCAAAGTACTGCACAGGATATTGTTAGTACAGCACACTGATCACTATCCGTTGATCTTCTCACGTCGCATCATTAATCTTAATCCGAATTGAAGCGCCACCTGTGTTCGTCAAGTTGAACACAATGAGTTGACGGCGTGTATTGGATTAACGTACGTAGGACGAAATCAGCCTTTGATTCGTGTACACTCGAAATGCTAACATTGACACAGATTTTGAACTGACCGCGTGTTTACTCTTCTCCTTAATTGCTGGACATTCTGACCATCGTGCTTCATCCGCGCCAAATTGGGCATTTTATCGTCGTTTTTATGCGCTCTTTGATGCGTGACCGCGCTCCATTATTGTTCACAGCAAAAAAATACAAACGCCGATTGGCGAGGGGACAGTGTCCTGTTCAACGGTCATCGAGGCAGTTGAAACAATCCACAACCCTATAGCAGCACTACTAAAAACTAGGCTGCAATAACATCTCTCATAGAGCGCCATCTAGAGATCGGCCGTGGTGCCAGCTCTCCGTCTGGTATGCCTCTTGAAATCTAAGTGATTTATGGGTTTCCCTTGCCGATATTTTCAAATTGTTCGATATAGTGGCATCATCTCTCGCTTAATTACAGACGAGTGAATTATGGACAACCCCTACGATCGTGTTCAATGTTGGCTCTCTACGCTGCGAGTGATTATCCTCCCAAGTTATTTATGGTTGTCCCCTACTGATTTATGCCACTCGAGTTTAAGGTCGATTCCCATCGAACAGATCCATACCGTAATTACGTTGCGAAACTTTCAACTGGTTCGGATGCGGTTGCAAATGTCGTATAAACGTCACTTAATTAGCCCCGCCTACTGCCATGCGCGCATGCGCGGCCACGCACGTGACGTAATTATGGTACGGATCTATTCGATGTGAATCGGCCTTTAGAGCGCAGATACGTAATATAAGTAGGTGCACTCCATTGACGTTATGTGTTCCGAAAATACCGCAGCGCCGCCATGTGTACGAAATGATCGCTAAGATGAAGCCACGCCCATATTAATCCGTGAAATTAAATCGTCAAAGCTGAACAGGGTAACACCTGTACCTTATTGGCTTCAATGTGCGAACAGGATAACACCTGTATCTTATTGGCTTCCATATTTATGGTAATTAATTAGCGCGCGCAAAGGCCCGCGTGGTTTACAACACAGGTGAGTGACACGTTGCCTACGATTCGTTTAGAAGCGTGCAGGGCGTGGCTTCATTTTAGCGATCATTTCGTACACATGGCGGCGCTGCTGTGTTTTCGGAACACAGACGTCCATTGGAGTGCACCTACTTATATTGCGTATACTGTGCTTAAAGTTGGTCCGTTATGTTCACGGTGGTTATGTTCATGTTGTTCGATTACGTTCGCCTCGTTCGACAGTGGCGCCATTCTATTCTATTATACTCTTTACCCTGCAGTCAGTACATAGTACCATGTGGCAGGGGGAATCATTACATAATTTGATCTCAGCATTCGCCTGGAGGAATTGTGGGAAACCATGAAGACCACAATCGAAGATAGCCGTCCCAGGAATCGAACCTGAGTCTACCGAATGCAAGACGAGGATGCTAACTTCTAAGCCACCATGCTCGATTCTTGTAACTCTTGTAACTCTCAAGAATTAAGTGCGTGATTTATCGATTACCCATCGTAATCTTATCTACGCTGCTTTTATGGTCGTCCCAAATGGTCTTTTTCTTGTCGCTCGATGGTAGAGCCATCTATCCGCTGCGTGTGCTTACCCACGTAGCAAGATGACCAAAAGATGACGTCGGTTTTGGACGTCATAAAGACGTCATTTAATACCAAAAAATGACGTCATTTTCTGACGTGTTTTGGAATGGTCATTTTTCCGTAAAAAATGACCAAAAATGACGTCATTTTTTGGTCAGCTTGCTACGTGGGTATTAAAAAACGCTCGATTTATGAACGACCCTCGTGCTCGTCGCCAGCAGCGCCCTCTAGCCCCTCGGAGTCGAGCAATCCACACGTACAGAGGAGCAACGAGGCAAAGCCATCACGATAATTTTCCAGGGGCACGATCAAGAGTTTTAAAATTGTCGTGTCTGAAGCGCACTTTGTTGTCCGAAAAGGTCATTTAGGCTTAATTCTGGCCACCTGTTGTCTCCTTCGTCCTCGACCGAGGGCAGCCACCTTTGAGCCCCTCGTGACCGCGTCGCCCCTCCGTCGCCAAAAAATAGACCCAACCGAAATGAGCTTATTTTCAAAACGAAGCCAGAAAACCGATATTCAACGCGTTGAGCTCGTCCGGGACAGACGTTGGTTCGAAAAGTGAAATTTCTGCACAGGAATTAGTTTTTAAGGATTATCGTGCGTTTTTGTGCGTTTTGTGACGATTTGCGCGGACTGATCTCCGCACGTTTGGTCTCGATGCCACCGTCTTGAGTTGACCTGACCTGGACTTTGGCTGTACTGTACTGCGTTGAACTGCGCACTGTCTGGATCCTGATTCGATTTACTGCTACTGACTGAAGTCAATAGCCGAGACGGTAAAATAGCTTTACTCTTTAAGTCTTAGTACGTATTTAAGAATGGCTCGAGCTGGACGACAAAGGTTTCGATTTTGATTATTTCCGCTTATAGTTTTGAAGGTCGATGCAGTTGTAATTAAATTTCGGAATCTTCGAAACGATATAAAAATTTCTTAATTTGAATATTTGTAGCGAAGGTTAAAAAACCTTCGGCGTTTAAAACTGTTTGGGTCTTTTAGTTGCCATTTTATACGAAATAATACTGTAAGTAAATGCGGAAGTTGGGAAATTGAACGATTTCATTCTGCAAAATGGAACGTCTTGTTCCATGGAATGAAAGGGTTTCTATCAATCGGATCGAATGTGTGCTAGGAAATGGAACGTCTCGTGCTTTTGAAATAGAACGCTTTTTTTCTTGAAATGAAACGGATTTGGGCTGTGAAATGGATCGGTTCAATTCTGTGAAATGGGACGATTTCATTCTGCGAAATGGAACATCTTTTTCCATTGATTGAAAGGGTTTCTTTAAATTGGAAGGAATTTGTTTTATGATATGGAATGATTTCATTCTGCAAAATATAACGCCTTGTTCCATGGATTGAAAGGGTTTCTTTGAATTGGAACGAATTTGTGCTATGAAATGGAACGTCTCGTGCTTTTGAAAAGGAACGTCTTTTTCCTTGAAATGAAACGATTTTATTTCTATGAAATGAAACGAATTTGTTGTGAAATGGATCAGTTCAATTCTGTGAAATGTAACGAATTTTGTTTTATGAAATGAAACGGTTTCATTCTGCAAAATGGAACATCTTGTTTCATGGATTGAAAGGGTTTCTTTGAATTGGAACGAACTTGTTTTATGAAATGGAACGGTTTCATTCTGCAAAATGGAGCATCTTGTTCCATGGATTGAAAGGGTTTCTTTGAATTGAAACGAACTTGTTTTATGAAATGGAATGATTTCATTCTGCAAAATGGAACATCTTGTTCCATGGATTGAAAGGATTTCTTTGAATTTGAACGAATTTGTGCTATGAAATGGAACGTACGTCACGTGCATTGAAGTGAAACGATTTGTTCCACTGAAATTGAACGTCTCTTGCTTTTTTTTCTATGAAATGAAACGAATTTGTGCTGTCAAATGGATCGGTTCAATTCTGTGAAATGCATAACGATTTTGATTTATAATAAGAACGTCTCGTTCTATGAAATGGAATAATTTCATTCTGCAAAATGGAACAACTTGTTCCATGAATTGGAAGGGTTTCTTTGAAGTGGAACGGAATTGTGCTATGGAATGGAACGTCACGTGCGCTGAAACGAAGCGATTTCGTTCTACATAATGAAAGGTCTTTTACCTGGAAATGAAGCGATTTTTTTCTATGAAATGAAGAAATTTATGCTATGAAATGGGACAGTTAATTCTGTAAAATGAAACGATTTAAATTAATGTAACGACTGGTTTTGTTTTATGAAATGCAATGTCTCGTTCTTTCAAACTTAAGCAATTCGTTCCAATAAATTAAAGATATTGGTTATTGTTCCATTTAATGGAACTCTCCATTATATGGAAGCACGTCTCTTTAATTTGAAGTATTTCCTTTTTTTCTTTGCATTCCTTGCATGTTTACTTTTTATGTAAATAAAATGAACAAAAAAAAATTATCAGCTGCTATTTTGGGAAAATGCATCCTTTGGGTCTAAATATTATTATCAGGAGACTTTTTTGCTTATCTCAGCAACATACAGTATTTGTACAGTACTATACGCATTCAGTATTTATCTACACAGAAAAGAAATGCACTTGAAACTATGTATTGAACGAAACACGCAATGCATTTACAAATTGTATTCGTGCCATTGCATTCTCGTCAATGTATTTACAAAATGTATTTTAAAATGCATTACGTGCTTTCCAATCAATACAATTATTTAAAATGCATGTCAAAGTGGGTAATTTCGCCATTTTGAGACATAATTCACCGGTAGTTAGCGCTGCTGCTATTCAAAAGATTTTCGTTTTCTGTCGCAAGATGGCGTTGCTTGAACGCGTTCATAGCAGCGCCATCTAGCGATCGGAAACCCATAAGCTATTCAGTTACTATGTCGTGATTCAGCTGCATGATTACATTGTTTGTGATGACAAACATCCATTATCACATGCTGCGACACGTACGATTTTATAACAGAAATGATTAATGATGTTGTGGCTTTTTTTCTTTCTCAAAAATCTGTATCGACTCGGTAGCCAATGACGTCAGTTTAATGCGTCTCTAGCGACCTGTTTATCAATGTCAGAAGAAGCTGTTAAGCTCTAGGAGATATTTTTCGAATATAGTTTTAAGCAGAATATTAAGTATTTTCAATAAAATGGCTTGATTGCAGATATCAACCAATTACGCGTTATTTTAAAATTTTAAAATATGACTGAAATTTTAAATCTAAGAATAGATTACACGCAACAACGGTTAAAAAATAAAGTATTTAATTCGTTTAAATTCACAATTCCTCTTTTAATCCCACATTGAAAAAGAAATACATTTGAAAATAAGTATATATTTATTGGATCATCATAATGCATTTTCAAGATGTGTTCTCGTCAAAAACTATTTTGAAATGTATTACAGTGTCTAATCATTGCATAAATATATTTCCAAATGTATTTTAATAATGAAAAATGTATTTTTAAGTACATTACAATGTTGCAATATACTGAACGTAGTTTATACAGCATATACAGTGTATATACTGTATACATATTTACAGTATATTATACATGGATACCGGTATACATATTTTTAAATGCATTTTTTTTTTCAATGTGGCGATTTTTCAATTTCAAAAATCAAAAAAGGCAAAGAAATTACGAGATGTTTATGTTAACTAAAACTTAATAATTATAATGGTAACGAAACACAAAGGCATGAAGTGTTGGCTTTACTCATACACTATCGATCTGTCTCAAGTAATTTCAAAAATGTCTTATTTTTCACCATTTTTTAATTTTAAACAATTTATTTTGAAAAATTAATAAAATCGTACAAGTTTACGACCCAGCTTCCTTTTCCTGTTTTATAAATGTATATATTTTTGAAAGAAAAACATAAAAATACATACAAACTTGAGTAGCAGTTTTGCGGTTGTGCAGTTTGGAAACTTAATATGGCTTAGGTCCTATTAGTATTTTTTTGTTACTTTGAGCAGATTAGTGTTGACAACATGATGAGAAACCTAATGAATGCCAATTTTTTTCTTCTTTTCCGCATTAATTAGTTGTAATTAATGAGAAGATAATGATCTTGGCAATGACGTTATCCAATTAAGAGTCTTAATCAATATTAATTGTCTTAATGAATGTCAATTTTGACACAATTGTGTGCGAAATAAAACAAGCATCATGTTTTGTTTGTATATTCAGTTTTGGATAGAATTACGGGGAAGTGAATTCTTAGATTTTGTTCAATAGAAACATTTTATAATTTGAATAATTTTAACATTGATTTACTTTGAACATTAGAATGCCATTAAACATGGATTTACTTTAAACATTAGAGTGCCTTTAAACATTGGAATTGTATTAAACAGGGGAGCAATTTTAAATATTGGGATAACTTTAAACATTGGAATAATTTGAAATATATTGAAACAATTTGAGACATTAGAATCAGTTTAAGCATTGGAACGACGTTAAACGATGTTAAACTTTTAGTTAACACATAGTATTCCCGCAGAAAAATAAGCAAAAATTTGCACATTTAGGAAGGAGTGAAATGATCATGATTGCAATAACCGATGCTGAAATGGGAAATTTGATGTTGGGAAGGTTCATTGACTCGATACGTTATATGCAGTATGCTTTATACGCATCTGGATACGAACCGATAAATAGGAGCGTATTCAACTCTAGATTTTATTGGTCCATTTCCGAATTGCGATTTCGGTTGTAAACAATCCAACAAAGTATAATATATTTATATACCCGAATTTAATATAAAACGAGAAGAAAGAGTGCGTTGACTTTTGCCTTGAAATGCACCGATGTTTCAATAAAAGTATGCTTTTGCTTTTAAGAGTGGCTCTACAAGCTGTCCATTGTCTATGCGAATTTTTGGAAAATAGTTTTTGACGTACAATTGAACTATTTTCAATAACTCGTCTTCGATAAAAACTTCCAAATTTCCAAAAGCAGCCTCTTTATTCCACTCAAGAATACGATCACATAAAGTATCGCAAATATTTTTCATTTACAATTCGTGATTGAAAGGCGCGATAATGTTACCGTAATTCGTGTCTAATTACCGGATAAAAAGGTTTAATTCTAGCAATTAGATCTTCATTAACTGACACCGTACACCGTGACATTTGCAGAGAAAATCCAAAATTCCTGCATTTAGTCCTTAAATATAGGATCTGCGGAACTGCATGAGGTTGTTGAAACCGTATTGATTTTTGTCTAGGAAACCACACGCAGACTCCATTCCGATGTATTTTTAAAAGGGCTTCTTGTATTTCAACTGAATTTCGGATGAATTAATGGCATTAGGGTAATATCGATAACGTGGAAATGTTTCGATCAGGGGCAAGTCAATATTAGTTTAACAATATTCCGAAACATTGTTTACGTAATTGTTATCTTAATGTTGACATACTTTTTATTTTTTCAAATAAAGTGTTTCGTTCAATGATAGGGAATTTGTATGCTGGGCATTAGAGCATTTTGCTAAACCCCAACCAACCGACCTTGTGTAACTGTTAAACGCAGATGGGCACCTCAATACCCATTAACTCATCTTAAAAAAATACCAAATAAAATCAGTTCACAGGGTAAAAGGGAAATTGAGCGCAATATCGCATAGGCAATGTTATAAATTGCAAAAGTCAGTAAACAGCGTACCCCCCAGACCTGGAAAAGCCAGGGAATAGTCAGGGAAGAATGTTTTTTCGTTGTTGAAAAATATCAATGTAAATTGAAATGTGACAAAAGAAGCGGACGTGACCAAAATTGACATGTAAATTGAAATATGTCAATTTTGTCGTTAGTCAGGGAAATTTGTTTAAAAACCTGGAAAAATCAGGAAAGTTGCAATGAATATCAAATTTCTGGGGGACCCTGGGGATCAAGTTTAATGACGCTATTGTTTTTTTGGAAGCGGACGTCCTTTTTGAAGGGCCCCTATGGTATTTTTCATTTCCTTTAATGATGAAATGAAATAATAACGGAAACGATGGCAGTTATCCGATTTGGAAATATAGACGGTATATCGCGTGTCTCCGAGTGAGAATGCCACACGAAATAAAAAAAAAGATTGATTTCACGTCTAAATTGTCAACTGTCTATTTATGTTCCAGAAAGTACGATCGATTTTTTCTATTAAAGTCACTTCGAAGATTTCGATGATTCTTCGGGCGTTGAGACTTTGAGATCATACAGAGATATTGCTGATATTCTTTTTCTGTTGAAACGAACAAATGTTGTCTAAGTTATCCTTGGTCAAATTTAGTCGAGCTTGACCGAGGCTTGCAGTTTCTATTATAATAGGACCCTCGAGCCTTAATTCTTGCTCCTAAAAGCGTGTCGCGTGTCATCTTTGATTGACCACAATTTCATCACAGTAGTATAAAATGGCCCTTTTTCGTGATCGTTTCAATCATTTTTCCCCCAACCTGAATTATTGTTATTAAAACTCAGTTTGTTTGCCTATGGTTAGAGGGTTGGGCTCAATCCTCGACCCAGGAAGCTTGGCCGGTTAGCGTGCGCCTAATTATACCCTAGATTTTGGATCCGTAAACATTTATGAGATTTTGGGAGCAATTTTTGGATAAAACGTAAGCTCTGAATACGAGGTGTTTGGCACAATAATTGTGTTCGTGCCGAATGTTGTCAATTCAGCGCAGTGCTCCGAAGTCAGCAAATAAAAAAGCAAGAACAGTATAAACAATTTAAAAAAAATAGTTTTTGAAGCTGATGTTCAAAATTTTCAATTATTCCAGAAAACGTTTATGCCTGATTTGAAACTAAGCTATTTAAAATTGCACGTGAAATAGAACGTTTTAGCGTTATATATGAGCTAGAACGTTCTCGTTATTCTAAAAAATGGAACGTTTTCTAATTTTTGTCCACTTTTTTAAATCAATTTATTCCCCCTTTCTTTAATAGGAAATTTAGATACAGTGAAGCCTGGAAAAGGGATCTCCTTTGAATGGTGATTACCTGTTTATGTTGACCTCGTTTTAGTGTTTTGATTTTTCTAGTGTACATTTTTTATAAAAATTCTCTGTATAGTGACCAACTGTCTATTGTGTACAGTGACCGGTGTGTATTGTCTTTTTGCAATTTTTACATTGTCAATGTACCTTAAAAACTGACCAGATAACAGATGAGCCGGCTTTACTTCCTACTTTAATCCTAGTGGTTCTCAAATAATTCATCCAATCATGTTATTCAGATCGAAAAAAAATTACTGAAAACATAATCTAAGGGTACGTAGCCGTTGGTACTTATAATTTAAAAAATTAAATTACCGACCACTAGCGCCAACTACCGGGCAAACAA
>JAQGBX010001236.1:0-26390 GCA_034698745.1 Megaphyllum sjaelandicum | reverse complement strand
TTAGAACTTAGGATAAGCAACATTACTCTCAGCTTATAAGTACCAAAATAAGACCTTTTATCTACAGACTAGTACGGCTGGAAGATATATACAAAAATAAGGTGAACCATGGACGTTCAGTCCATAAATTATAGTGTTTTGTTTGTTGTTTGATCCGAAAACAGACATATGCCTCACCTTGTAGTTGGACGCTTAGTGGCAAGCGTCTGCAATAAGCGTATACGACGATCTTGACCTTAGGGTACGGCCATCACAAACCTGGTTTTCCAGTTTCAGGCGACCGAAAAAACCGGTCGACACTAGCGCCAACAAGCGGAATAAAAATTACGCCATGCGTTTAAATTAGGGCGCAAGCGTAGAAAGCCTAGCTGCGCAAGGCTGAGCTTGCAAGTTACAAGCAGCTTAAAAGTCGCCAGTTTCAGAAATGTTTTCCGACTTTATTTGTGAGATCGGAAAGCAGGTTTGCAAGACACAGAGTGGCACACGGATCCCTATTGGCATTTGCCAAAAGTGGAGGCCATGCGCGATAGGCATGCTAGAGAGAGCGCACGTGCAAGAAATTTGGCTGTGAAATGTAGGTACGTTTGCTGATATCAGCGGTGGTGTGGCCAACACGGCTGGAAAAAAAAACTGCAGCTGGAAAAAGCAGGAAAGGACCGATCGACTGGAAAACCAGGTTTGTTATGGCCGTACCCTCTTGCTAGGTGAAACATTCCGTGTAAAACCGTCCACATGCGCATTAGCATCTCATAATGAGCGTAGGAGACGTTTTTACGGTACATAGGCGGCATAGGCCTACAATCGATGGCTACACTTTGACCAATAGTGATCTAGGTGCCACTCTGTGTCTTAAAAATTTGCCTTCGTGTAAGCTCCGCCTGGCTCGGCTACGCTTTCTTTGTGTGCGCCCTCATTTAAAACGCAGGCCGCATTCTTATCCCGCTTGGTGGCGCTAGTGTACGTCAAGTGTTAAGTGCCTGCAATAAGCATCCGTGTGTTCTCAACCGAAGACTAAATTTTTATCAGGAAAAGTATTTCGTTTTGATTATATTTAACTGTAAATCGACCAAACAGTACATTTCGAAATATTACGTCAGTTGCAACATAACAAATTTTTGTTATTTTATAGAAATTTAAAGAACAAAATTGAAGACATTATAGAACGCTAATAGTTTTATAATAAGGATTTATTTATTATTCGACTGAATTACTTTCTGCGATTCTAAATAGAAATTTCAGTAATAAATAGGTCGTTTTCAACCAATTATATAGCAGAGTACCCGTATTTAAGGCAATTTATACGGTCAAATCGATTCCCGCGTAGCTGCATCTTCAATATGTGCAAACAAACAACTTTCCGTTAAGTTATCAGGAACTGGAATATTTTTGAATCTCATTTTAATACCACGTTCGAGTTCGCTTTCTACGCAACGTGGAAACTCCACGCGTTAGCAAAACACAAAAGCAGTACTTGCATTCGTTAGATTTTCATTATATGCAAATTAAAATATGAATAATCTATGAGAACGAACTAATAAATCGTGCCATTAACTCGAGCATCGAACATGAGTATAGGAGTGCTACATCCATGTACTGTAAACTCGAAAGTATATTCACGAGACGTAAGTTTACGTCTTTCAAACCTTTATAATGCAAGAATTTTGGGCTGAAGGGCGGTGCATTTCGAAATGTATTTTTAAAAGAAGCCCTGAACTGAAAGGCTTTTTCCCATAATTTATGATGCATTTAGGCATTAGATAAACTCTAAAAGTATACCTCTTTTCGCAATCTACAGACATTTTACTAAACATTTTCTAATCTAAGCATAATTCAACATAAATCAAACTTCCAATATGCGAATGTAAAAAATTTACATTTTTAACACGAGAAAATGCATTTTTGGGTTCATCAATTATAAAAGATGATCGAAATGTCTGGTTCAATAGAAATAGCCGATAGATTGAAATTGTGGGTCAGGACAAATCTAAAGTTGTGAAAAAATCTTTAGCTCGCGTCCCCATGCAAACTACTCTCGAGTCCAAAAGCTAAGCAAAATTACATAATCTTCACACGTATATAAATTCTGCTTCAATGGCTTTTAGACACGAGTATATTTCCATAGAATAACATATTTTAACCACCCTGTATTACGTTCATCGAAAGAAACATCGTATACCTCCCGTGAAGAAATTCGCATAATTCAACAGATGATGACGATGATGATCTAACTAATTTCATTAGTTCATGGATCGCCGCCATATGTCACCACCAGCGCCGTCTAGCAGTCCTGCACTCATTCCAAGCCATCAATGATTCCTCCTAGGGCAACCCGGGCCGCTAGGGGATGGAATTGAATCCAGGGTTGACGAGGTACGCCTGGGTTATGACAGAGGGTTATTTCGCAGCAACCAAGAACCCAGCTCGAAGATGGCGCCCAGGAAAATACTGAATAAACATGCCAGTTAATTACCGCGCAGTCATGCATAGAAAACCACTTAAACGTTTGCGTTTGGATGCCAGGGGTAAAAAAATACGAAGACGAGGAACAACACTGCAATTTCGCCTTCGCGCAGAGGCAGACACGCATAAATTACAAAACCCATTTGCATATTTCTGCTTAATTTACTTTAATGAAACGCAGCGAGATGACACCTGGCAAGTTGCGGGGCGAGCTCGGCGAACACTGTCAAGTGGAAACGTGCATTTGCGCCACTAATCCCCCATTCGCATTCGGAATTAGCAGGCTCCATGGGGCGAATGGCGACCCTGAGTGGCAGGCCATCCGTTCAGGGGCCAACCAACATTAGCCGTATAATGATGTATAGTCGATACAATAGCATCTCATCCGATCCAGGGGTTGCTGGGAGGGGGGGGGGTGGTTATACCGCGCAACAGGTCTCGCCACGAGCAACAGAGGCATACGCGTTCCATTGGCTCGTTTTTGATATGAAGCCCCTCCCCTTTCTAGTTTGTCAATACTGCACTCTAATGGCGCATTCGGATGGTCAATCTGGTGCAGTGTTATTTTCTTGCCAGTGCAAACTTATCACGTTATTTTTTTCTGCGCAGTGCAAACTAATAACGTTTCCAGTGCATTTATAGCCAGGTGTTGCGATTCGAACACGCGAGTGCAAGCGCGTGCAAATCGTCTGCACAAGTCACCACTAAATTCCTACGTTCAAAAAAAACGTGCAAATTCAAAAGTAACAGCAGACGAAATGTTCTTTAATTGATATACAGCACGTGAAATCGATTCCGCCATTTTGAATGCACCGCTACACCAGCTCTCTCGACGGTGTAGCAGTGTTCACCGAGTGTACACTCAGTGCAGTGATTCGAATACGGGGAGAAGAGTGCACCGACCGCCACTGAGTATGCACCAGTCTGATTCGAATAGAACGTGTGCAGAATCACTCAATCGAAAGTAAGCATTCTTTGTGCTCGCATCCACACATTTGTCAGTTTTTCTTACAAAAGTTTTCGATGTCCTATCCCATTCCATTCACACTACAGTGAGGAGAGTATATCCAGGCCAATAAAAATTGTTAATGCACTTGAATGACGAGCCAACGTGTTTTTCCCTAATCTCTCAGCGCCACATAAATCAGGCGAGTTAGGCGCGATTGGTTTTCCGACATCGAATTGCACCCCGGGGACTGTTTAGGATTATTGATCGTCCCAAAAAAAATGGGGCGCAATTAAGGATACGCTACATTCCCACTTATAATCCTATTATAGTCTATCTCGCACAAGGCATCGAGACCATCTTTCCCTACGTATGCCTAAGTGAAACTTTTCTCCTCGACTAATCCCTTAATAGTCTAATGCTGACTGATGATCCTGAAGCACTCCATCCTGTGACGTCCTTGTAGAAAATATAATTTATGCAGATGGGTTGTTGTTGAATCGATTCCGAACATTAAGCCCCTGGATATATATCGTACTTGTACATATATGCGATGTCACGAAATTCGTATTTGAGGAAATGATACATTTAGTCACGGTGACAACGTTATAGTGAAAGCTCAAGAATGACAAATACTGTGAACAAACAGTAAATGGAGATAACATTCTCACCAAATGCTTTGCAAAGAAAGACCTAAAGAAGATGTAGAAAAAAATGGATAACCCCATACCCGCATTGCTAAAAAAGTATAAGCAGTGGAAATTAAGTACAACTCATTTTATACGAATTTATTTCCAGTCCCTGTCCTAGGGTTTATGGATGAATAATGTAAATGTCCTCGTTTAAGACGAATTCCGATAATACAAATTTTCGGCTAAAAAAAAACTAACGTCATAAGGGAAATTCCCCCATAAAAGTTGCAACACATTCCCATTCGTATACATGGGGTAATAGTTCATCCAGACTTCCGACTTCCGTTCTTATTGTCGAAATTATGTTTTGTCCGATTTCCGCTAACCAAATTAAACTACGGTTTAAACGAAAAGTGTTGCCGTCCCCAGGAGATTCGTCTCATCGTGGGTAGACTGTACTCGAATACGGTTCACAATACACGTACTTTCGTTCGCAGGAAGGATGAAAACTTCATTAAGACGAATGAATTAGGGTTACTTTTGACAGTAGTTAAGTCACATGAGCAAATTCGACCCGCTCGTTGGTTTTAAAACATCATGAACACAGATACATTCCTGCGTGCACACGTGACCTAACGATAGTCGAAATAGATTCGTAAAGCTTCTCTCCCGAGTTCGAGTATCAAAATATTGGGCATTGTGGGTACGGGGATCACCTTAAACAATTGATGAGAATCACGAAGAGTGCAACAACCAACGTAGTGACACATCGACAACTTCGCCATGGATACCCCTTTTTTTGGCAGCCAGTTTTCATTTGGCGGAGAAGCGCGGACTTGTCAAATTTAGCTAACATGCACTAATATTGACTCAAACGTCTAATTTCGAGCATTCGTTTTCGACAGATGGAAAGAAACGATCACGCATGCAGTTAGGCTTACATCCGGATCAATACGCGAGAACATGTCTCGCAAACAATTTCCATTAACCACAGGATGGGGCGGAAGTGAACACTGCCCGTGCCATAACCAACCAACCCCCTTCTCTCCCTTGAAACGAAATTAAAAATATAGTGACACTATAGATCGTTCGGTTGACACTTCACAGAAAACTCGAGGCAAAACGCCTCGATACAACCGGCCATTTTTATGCGTTCTGACAGCTTCGAAGGTGGCGACATGAGTTTCAAAAAGAGAAAAAAATGCGATAACAGAATCCATTAAACTTGACAAAACGGTACGAACTTTACTCGTATATTAATGGGATGATGAAGAAACGCAGTTTCGCAGTTTGGAACGACAGCAATTAAGATTGAAATGATTGTTTATTTCGATATATATTCTTCGGATGTTATACTTTTTATCTCGGTGTAAAAATGCAGGAATTGAAATGAACTTTACTCCGTTAATGTCTAGGGTATTCTCGGTAGTTATTATTGTGTACGTTTCGTTAATGTTCAAAATAAATGAGAATTGTTGCTTAAGTTTTCGAAAAAGTGGTGAATGGCCTATAGGTGAGTGGCCCTATAGCCCCTTGATGACGGCCACCATGCAGTGCCATTTGTAAGGCGTGCTTAAATTAGGGGTGTGCTTATTTTTTGGTCAGGAAAATTGTTCACGTAACGTTGACCATAAAATGTTAACGAGAGAATAGCACCTCTAGGAATGTCAAATATTACATATATGGCATTGTTACACCATTTACCCATTGCAAATCCAGCCGATTTGAATGAATTTGCAAGCATAGATTGGCAACGTGACGAAACAGCAAGATACAGTGCAACAAATACACAGGTTCACGCCCTTGGATATCATACTGGTGCCTAATTTAAGCACGTCCACAAATTGCACTTTACAGAAAAGCAATCAAACACTGCATGGTGGTCGACTATTGGTTCGTGTAACCTGGCTCACACCGTATATTGCGTTTTATAATTTCAATTAATTGATGCATAATCATATCACGATAACTGCACACATGCATTATATTCATAAGCTGGGAAAGATACTGTCATGTCGCACTCCAGCTCAAAAATTACACAGCTCAACATTTTTAATTCGAGGGCCGGTTGCATCAACAAAGGTTAAGAATAACCTAGGGATAACCCTGGGGATATTTCATTGAGAGTTAGGTGCAACACAAACATCTAACCCGAAGGTTAACCTGAAGTCAAATTTTAACCCAAGGTTTGTAAACCTCAGATTTTAACCTAAGTTGGTGCAACCGGGCCTCGAAGGTTAAAAGCAAGTTTTAATGCGTTGTAATGCATGGTGCCATTTTTACATTTTTACTGACTATATAGAGCTTATTTCGTTTTACTTAACAGTCTTAAATCGTATATTAACACCAAGTAGCGTCACTTTCGAAGCGGAGGTACGATTTTTATCGACTAAAACATCATGCCTAAACAACCACCAAGGTGCAATTTTATTTTACGGAGATGTCCTGGGAACAAAGATTTTGGAAAGTCCAATCATATTTCTTTGTACGCATCCTGCCTGATCCATCATTCCGGGTCAAAGACTACGGAAAGTCTAGCTGAAGACATCAGGTGCGCAAGCAGTTCTGGACGAGCCGTAAGGCCATGAGCATGGGCGAGGCATTCCCTCTTTAAAGTGCTCTTGCCTCAATTCCAGCATATTGCAACTCCGACAAAAATATTCTCCATATACTTGGAGATGAATTTTCCGAGACATCCGGAAGAGCGATGGTTCCATCATCGAGCGTTGATTCTGCCCGAGTCCCGCCCTGCCATGGCGCAGCGGGGGAATTTGCTCAAAAATTCGGATTAGAAGCTGCTATAAATACTCGACGACGATGTATACGTATACATTCTCCGTATAGACGTCGCAGGGAGCCAACAATTTGCGCAAAATACAATCATGGACAGAAATTCATCTTTTGGCAACAACCAATTTCGGGCAAGTTGCCTTCGCTGGAATGTCGCGTATACATACCTGCAGTCTCGCCTCTTTCTTTCCCCCAGGGCCCTTCGACGGTCCCAGTTACGAAATGAAACCGAAAATATATACAAATCATGCGCATGAAGAAGCAAAATTTCAATAACCGCGTTTGTTTTCCACGGTTCTGTCCGCCTGCCTCTCCTGGGGTGGCAACCGGCACCAGCCACTGTCCTAACCAATAAGAATCCTCAAGCCGAATGTCAACCCTTTGCGGAAGATGAAGAAGAACGGGTTTCTCAGCATCATCTTAGAACCAGGAAGTGCTTCGCCTATATTGATTTACTCGAAGATTCGGCGAGCCCAGAAATGCTGATGACGTTAGGACGTTTCCCTAACGGTTGGGATTAGATACGAGTATCGTTTCTCATCAGAGACATTTGTTAATCGAGTCCACTGCGTGCATAACAAGAGCCATCTAACAAAATCCTGCAGAGGTACAAAGACTCCCGCGACCATCTTGTATCTTGTTTCCAAACGGTTGGGATTACAGAAACATCGGTTGCTCACCAGTGGCTAGCATGACTAATTTCCCCACCAGCGTAAATGAAAATGGCCTTTTAGTGCATGGTAGGGGTTAATCAATTACCAAAAATTTGATCGTCCGATGCTGCATGGGTCCAGTATTTCACAGCGGTTGGGATTAGATAAAATTTGCTCTCGACGTGACGTTTAGAAACAAGACTTGAAATGAACTTTCAGTGAATGATTATTGATTTGCGCTAAGATTCAGTCATCTATACTCGATATAGATGATGTTTACTATGTGGCAACAGCTGTTCGCACCTTAAGAAGATGCCCTCGGTGCTGTCATCTGGAAGATTTCACGATATCGTAAAAATGACGCGCACCCATGCAGAAAACACATATATACGTCCTCCAAATCTATTAAAATAATTAAATTGGACTTAATTGACCAAAATAGATACTAAAGCAGAAGAAAACCATAATTTTCTCTTCATTGACATGTTTATTAATTAAATGCGGGGAAAAATGGATTTTTTTCCCTTTCATATTAACCGGAACAAAAAAAACATGCAATGACTGAATAAAAAAAATTATCGAAAGAGTGTTTTCATGCCTTTCTTTCTCTGCCACGCTAGCTGTATACTGTTTTCAGCGACATTTTAGCATTTATTCATACACGAAATCAAAATTAATAACGTACTTTGCGGTCGAGGCTTCTCTGGAGCTGTAATTGGCATCATCGTCTCGAAATTGAGAAACTCGAGATATTTTTTTTTACTTTACCAGCATTCTTCAATTAATGCATTTCGTATTAATTCAGATCGGCAACTTTCTAGGATGGATTATTTTTGCAGCTAATTAAATCTTAATTTTCAGCATGCAAAAAAGGCTTTTTTTAAAGAAGATCGCGCTATCATGCAACACGAGTCGCGGATGTACGTACGTTATACGTTATGTAATCAACAATAACAAGGCGCGGATTGCGAAACTTTAATTATTCATAGACTGCACCAAATCTCGTCAAAGAGTTCGCGAGAAATTACGGAGAAGATTGAATACTTATCAGATTAGCAGTTTTCGACGAGAAACAGCAGAGTACTCGACGAAGCAAAAAGGCGGGGAGGGAGGGGGGAGGGGGAATAGAAAAACAAGGGAGCGTTGAATTTAAGGAAGAAAAATGCAAGAAGTTGTAGTGAATTTCTGACTCACTAAAAGGTGAAGTATAGGGAAAAACGCACATTTTGTGAGTAAAAGCATCTAAAGAAGATGAAGGGTGGCAGAAAAATACTATAAATTGGGATAACTATTAAAAATGTTCAACCATGAAGTTAATATTTTTGTGTGTGAAAGCGCCTTGGAATTAAGAATCTCACAGGTGGACACGCTAGGGGAATAACATTTCTAGCACACGCAAAAGTAAGTACAGCAATAGTATAATGCAGTAAAATCGGGAAAAGTGACCACCTGTTTATGCTGACCCCTTTTGAGTGTATTGTTTTTTCTAGTGTAGCCTTCATTTCCTTCATAAAAATTCTCTGTATAGTGATCAGTGACCAGTGCGTGTTGTCTTTTTTGCAAATTTTACATTGCCAATGTACCTTAAAAAGTGACCAGATAACAGACATGAGTCACTTTACATCTTGCTTTAACCCTTGGACACGATGATTCTGTCTTTTTTTTGGTTTTGAAGTTGTTTACTACGTGTATTACAGTCTACATGCATAAGTGCAGTGTACACGTTCATTATTTTAATTAAATTCTATCATTCTTTGTATAGTGACCACCTGTGTACAGTGACCAACATAGCATTTTTTTGGTATTCACTCTTAACAGGTTTTACTGTAACATCGAATGCATAGAAAACAGAAAAGTTCTTATAGAAAACAAAAGTTTTTATAGAAAACAAAAGTTTTTATAGAAAACAAAAGTTTTTATAGAAATCAGAAAAGTTCTTACAGAAAACAGAAAAGTACTTAGAAAACTCATACAACACGAGTCGAAGGCTCGACGACGCGTCGTATAAGCTCGTACACAAACTACCTGAATAAAAAGTATACTAACAACAAATATGCCAGAATTAAGGGGCTGAGCCCTTTTAATGTATTATCTTCTTCTACCTTTTCAACGGGAGTACTGTCACGGTTAGTTTATTGCGCATAATCAGTCGTAAATTGCGTGTATAGTATCAAATGCCAATTGTAGGCTGTAGCTACAATCGAGAAAGGAGCACATTTTCGAGAAATCCCTCAAATGACGGCCTCAGAAGTATTTTTCCGAACCACTTTGAGCTAAAAACCCAGACATGTTTGCACTTTCTGGAAAATGAAACAAAGCACCGTATCGTTCGCAGCCCAAAGCAGTGCCTGATTTCTCGGCTAAATGCATTCCGGCTGCGGGGGATTCTAAATACGGCTCCGGAATGAGAAATGAGCGCCCGGGCGACGTTTTCTAAAAGGGTTTTACGTGCTTTTAAGGGGCCCTGGGAATAAGATATTTGCGAGAAAAATACCCCGGAGCCCACCGCACGCGACATGTTTCCAGCATTGGAAAAAACGTTAAAACAGCTAGTTGTAATGGGAACAGATTTCAAACAGCTTCTTCTCATCAAATGCAAAGTGAGGAATAAGCTTATTAAATATTCACTGCAGCTATACAGTGTACGTCCCGAGACTTACTCCAGGGTGACAGAAATTTTTGCAAATAACACGCAAAACATTGACCTTATCGAAGTAATTTGCTCTATTTTTTTAAAAAAAATACGTATCGTATACTTATTAGCAAATTTTTAAAAATATATTTGTTTTTAAAAAAATGTTGTAAGTACTACATGCTCAAACTTGTTTCGCACCTTTGCGTTACGTAGACATGTGGGAATTTGATCGAATTAAGCGATGAGATGATCAAATTAAGCGACTTTTTAACGCAGGGCAGCATAGGAAAAAATCCGTTCTGACTGCAGATGTTTTATGTTGTGAAATGATGTTGAGAAAAAGCCGACAATCCAGATCACATGACGCACGTTGGACGGAAGTTTGAAAAATTTCCCAAAAAATGGGATTCGCGAGCTGAACAATTTACCATATATCATTTGGAATCATTTATTCCAAATGGAGAAAAGCAAATATTGCAAGAACTTTTTTTTACTAACAACGCTGACTTTTTTTATCGTCTGACGGCATATGAAAAACAGAAGAATCAATAGTTGGCATCCGCCGCTCACTTACTGTCCTTGAATCCTTCTTGAGAAGCTTTCCTTCTTAAAAAAAAAAGAAATAAAAACCGATATACAGTGTATATACTTTAATATAGGGTAGGCCAATTATAGAAATACCTCGCGCAAACCTGACTATACTTAAAATTTCATCTTCTGTTCTAAATTCCGTAAACAGCGCCGCTAATGCAACAGCAGCGAGCTTATTCAAATACCATTTCCGGGCGTAAACCCGGAAAAGCGGAAGAAACGATACCGTACGTTAACTATTTTTCGAGTTTTCGACGCAGCTTTTCTGGGGAGCAAACCCCACAGCGCCGTTCATGTCATTAAAAATTCAGCGTTTCTTTTACGACGGGTTGGAAATTTCCACCCAACCTTTTCAGAGCACTTTTAAAGCGCCCGTATATCGTCCTTCTAAAACCTTGCTTTAATGCCCCATTAAATCTAAATAGAATGCGCAAAAAATCGATTAACTGCTGCGGGCGAATATATCCCAAATGTGTTTTGGCCCGGCTACTGTTAGAAACAAGCTTGCATGCTGCTGCTGCTGTGGTGTCGAAAACGTTTTCGAGATGTTGGAAACCTTGAATATGCCAGCATCAACTTCAGGCATTCCGCTTGATAAGGTCATTGGATTGATGCTGTCATATCTAGTACATACATGTATGTACTAAAGAAGTTCACGTCAAATATCGCCAGCTTACTTATGACGATGGACTCAGTACATACTAACTTATTACATTTTTAGTGTACTATTTTTTAGGGAACTGCTAACTCGTCTAAGACATTTCTAGTCCAATTTGTGAAAACGTTCCCTCGTGAATTTTGCATGATATCGATGCTATTTTTTCATTCAATTTCATTAACTCGCTTTATACGAATTTCTGGCAGTACTAACTCATTTCCAGTTACTTTTCTATAGAGCATGGACGAATAATGTCAATTTCTTCGCTTAGGACGAATTCCGAAATCGGATATTACATGTATACCAATCTTCTGCTAAAACGAATGAATTTTCGAGTTCTCAAGCATTCGCGCTATAACTACGTTAAAACGAACTTTAGAAAATATGAAAAAAGATACGTTATACAGTAACTGGGAATTCCCCGATAAAATTTGCATCACCTTTACGTTCGGGAGAGGATTTCATCCAAATCAACGAAACTTAAGATCTTTTTATGGAAATCTTGTCGTGTCCGATTTCTGACAATACGAACTCAGGTTTAAACGAACAAAAGTCGACGTCCTTGAATCGAGATTCGTCTCAACGAGGTTGGACTGCATACTCATTTTGCTCAATAACACATATCCATTCCAATATCTCAAATGTCAGACAAGTATACATCGTCAACTTGTTTGGATCACATCATTAGTTGTGGGTTTTCAACTCAAAAAGACATCTGCCAATTCAACATGGATCACTGATCTTAAAATTCCGGTCGCTCCGTTTGGCATCAAATCGCAAAATTGCGATCCGGTTGCCATGGGCAGCACGTGTCCAAACAGCTCGCACGCAAAGCCAACAAACAAGGTGAAGGACAGGACATGCAGAATGCGTGCATGCGACACTGTCGCGCATTCAACATGTTGACAATGCACGCGTCTCCCGTGGACTTTCAATAATTTCATCCAGCAGACACGCAGGACCTCGATGGCCTATCACGTGTTTGGCATTTACAAAAGATCATTAATCCCATTGATTTTTCTGCTTATTCTCGGTGAACCCCAGAAAACACGTGGTCATAGGGGGCATCTGGCAGCGCTGCAGCACTGTGGGCGACCGAGATGCGCCAGACTGTAATCGAAAAATGACGTAAAATGTGTCGAATCTAGCAACAAACTGAGCTCGACAATCGCGAAAAACCCAAACAGGATCGAGGTGGAATGCCTTTAAGAGGGTCGTAAATTGCAGCAACATGGCTGCTAAGGTGTAATTTCGAAATAAATATGTACCGAAATACATCCAGTTATACACGTACAATCAAAGGAAATAAATGCAGACTGCATCATAATCTTTGACATCATCGAGAAAACGCGTGTATTCCTATATAAAATCCTTAGAAAAGGTCGAGATCTACTCTTTTTAAACTAGCAATAAACCACCGAAAAAGATATAAACCTTTGAAAGAAGTAATAAAGGAAGGAGAAAAAAACAACGTGTGCTTCTTTTAAGACGTAGGAAGAATATGGCTGGAGGTTACAACGATCGATACAATGTCGAGTTTTCAAAATGAAAGTAACTATTTCAGGATTTTGGTCCCAATGTATTAAAAAGTCGTGACTTCCAGATTTTGAGAATCACGAGTGTCTGTCGTCAATCGTTCGTCATAACTGCCACAGTTGCAACGTGTTGTGAATTTATCAAAACATATGTAATGTTGCGCGTTTGGCATCTAAACAAAAATATGCACACTCCGAACGTGACTGCAACATGCAACTTTTCACGAGTAAAAATAGCGTTATAATATGGTGAGATGCTGTACATATGTTTACGGTATCTCCGATTGTCTGTAACCCGCGTGGTAAAATCTACTCTCCCAGTCTACTCGCAGTTGAAGAGGAAGTGACGTGGGAGGACTCCAGAAAGCAAGTCACGTTCTCGGTTCAAAAATGTCAAAGATAAGACGAGACGATCCATTAGAAAGTTGCAGGGCATCTTAAGGTATAATTAGTGTAATGGGTGCATTTGGGACTATTAATTATCGATCGTCATGTTACGAATAACATTTTGGTTTCTCGTGTACTGTGCGCAACCTTGCATAGCACGAGTACATGGCAGACATGCTCGCTGAAATTTAAATGATGCCATACACCACCCCATACTCAATTGAAATAAAAGCTTCAAATGAAAACTAACTGCGTATAAAGTATACATGTACGCAATACCAGCTAGCATGGTCACTCCGTGTCGGCACCTTTCATGTTCCCATGTAAAGAAAAAACGACTGCAGCGCGTGACTTGATACAGCGGCAGGAGGATTATTTACGCCCAACGATACGATACGACGCGATATGATCGTATCGTAGGCGACGTGTTACTCGTTTGTAATAGGATAACAGATACCCACAATACTGCTCAATTGGCTAAGTATACAGCAATAGTTTTGATATAAAGCAGACGCTGCCTGCTTTTTGTCGTCCGCTGCAATGCAATTGTCTACCAAGTGAGAAAAATCGATCAACTAAGTTAACAGCCAATTTTGATAAAGAAAGAAGCTTCGCGAGTGATCATATTGGTACTACTGTAGGCTACGTATACTGTGCTAACTGTTTACAAATATTACCACAAAGTCCATTTTATTAATTGAGCATGACCAGCTGACGTGAAATACAGTATGGCAATTAAATTTCAGCGAGTTGTCCTTGTATATATTTGTAGGGCAATATAACTAGTTGTTGCTATGCGGAAGGTATTGGAGAGGCCCAGATATACATGTATGCCTCATCCTGTACAGAAATTTCATATCATGATGCAAATGTCCATTATGGAGCGTCATAAACGCGTCAAGGGCCCTATGACAACAAAATAACTATACATTCCGACATAACTGCGGCTGTGTTATGCGTTTGATAATTGCTGGACTTATCGTGCTATATGTGAATGCGGTTTACACAAATATTTGTTTTATCGCGTTATATTTTTATTAGGGACTCGTCATGCAGTAAGCCCATAAATATCAACACACTATAGCTTTACAGAAGCTTCAAAAATCATACATTGGCAGTCATGTAGTCACGTGTGCAAAATCGTCTTAAAGTCCCACTATTTAAAATCAAAGAATGTGACACATGTGACTTCCCCCGACTGCCGAAGCACGATTCCTCAAGCTATCTGAGAATCGGCTAAATCGACGCAATTTAATTCCCATTTATATCCAGTTTTCAGATATGTATGTACATTATCATCATCATCATCAATTCATTTCAAGATATATTGTATGATATATCCATCTGTACTGGGGGGAAATGTCTTCGCAAATGTGTTTCCAGAATAGAAAATGATCCTATTCTGAGAAACTTATTTCTAGAAGAAATATGACATCGTATAGATTTTATATTTTATTTAATGCACAATAAGTAGTACTGTCGAGTTATGTTGTCCACATTTCCGATTTAAACAGTGCTGTCATATATTGAAGGGATATACATGTATTCGGAAAGTATATCTCTCCATGTGTGCAACAACATGAAATTGTTGCAGTTGAAATAACTTTCCTGCAATTTCTAGAAATTTATTTCCGGATGTAACTTTTCTCGTGTGTGACGCCCTTAATATTTCTTCTAAAATTGTTTCGATAACCCTATTTGCATCAACTCATTTCTCGAGAGGGGTTGATGCACCCCAAGATGGAGTATGCAATTGACCCTTTTGCATGACACGCACCTTTACTTCCTCTTCAGCCAAGAGGCGATTTCCCTTGTCAAAAAGCGTGTTGAGCATATATTAAGTTTGAACAATGCATCGAAAGAGAACGACCAATGAAATTCTCGAGGTCGGCATGTAGAGTCGATGCTTCAAGAGGAACGAAACAAACAATCGATGCGGAGGTGCTCAAAGAGATAAAAATTCAAATTCTTGAAAGCCATGTTCGCATAATTTACGAAGTTATAGAATTATTGTCTTTGACGGAAAAACGTTTCCGTCAGCATGAAATATTCCGAAAAGCCTTGGACATGATCGGAGGGAAATCCTTTAAAAGATCCCTCGCATCGCGTAGGGAAACAATGTTCCATTCAGCGGCTCTCGCCAGTTCATTTGGAACATTCCTGAAGTGTTGCGAAGGATGAGTTGGAACGTCGATCCATGAAAGAGATGCGTGCACGCGTGGAATGCGCCCAGCTATTCCAGAAATGTGCAATCAAATTCGACCATTGATAGATGTCATTCAATGGATTTATGAAATTTTGGCAAGAATGCTCTTAGATTGAGTTTGAAACGATGCCACGGCGTAAAATCAGAAATAATGCATGTATCAACAATTAAACAGAGGAGAATAAAGCTGCTATCAAATTCCTCGCATGATTACGCATTGCAAGAGGTATTAAAACATCGGATGTGTTGTGAATTCTTGTCCCGGGAAAAACGCACAATGTGCAAAAGGTAAATAAGGAAGTAGTCATCGCGGAAGCACAGCATGTCCTCATGAAAATGGCGTTGTGGCAAGTGTGTTCTTTTGCAATTAACAGTGAAAACTCGAGAAAATAGCCCCAAAATCGAAACCGTATTTTGATCGTTTTGGTCATGTCGACCATACAGTATATCCAGTAAAGAGAAAAATGGACCATGCCGATTTCACAGTCCTCAAGAAATAACTTTTGTTGCGTTTTTACTTGCAGAGGCTGAACAGCGATCGACCATCTGAGGGTCCACAGCGCGGCCAAGGTCCATTGCCAGTCGGACGATGGGCGAGCACGACTCCGACCAGCGCATCCGCTTGGTGGCCCTCGGCGGGGGCTGCGCCGGCAAGACGTCGATCATCAAGCGCTTTCTGTTCAACACCTTCGACGAGAAGTACCGCTCCACGGTGGAGGACCTGTACTACCGAGAGTACGACATCGGCACGACCACCATCAAGGTGGACATTCTGGACACGGCGGGCGACCTGCAGTTTCCGGCCATGCGTCGCCTGTCCATCGCCACCGCCAACGCCTTCCTGCTGGTCTACGCCGTGGACAGCCAGGCCAGCTTCGGCGCCATGAAGCAGTGCCTGGAGGAGATCCGCGAGCACCGGGCCGACTTCCAGGAGATCCCCACCGTCGTCGTGGGCAACAAAACCGACCTGGTGCAGCACGGCGAACCGGCCGGGGTGCGCAAGGAGGACGTGGCCGAGTGGGTCTACTGCGACCTGCCGCGCATGCGCGTCAAGGTGGTGGAGTGCTCGGCCAAGACCAGTGCCAACGTCATGGACGTGTTCAGAGCCTTCCTCCAACTCTCCCGCTTCCCTCCCCGTTCCGAGAGTGGCGGCCTGAAGCGTCGCTCCAGCGAGTACGGCAACAGCGGCCGCTCCGAGCGTCGGCCCAGCCCCAGCCCCATGAGGGGGGACAGTCGCGAGAACCGCGAGGCTCAAGAGACCGTCTCGGCCATGCTGGAGGCGCCCTCCCCGCAGCGGCTCAAACCCAGAAGCCGCAGCCTCATCCGGCGCAGCAGCAAAAAAACGTCGAAACTGGGCAGCCACGGCAACGTCACTTCCGCCGACGACTGCTCGCCTTCGTGATCCTCCCGCCAGAGGCGCGATCTGGACGTTCGGGTTATCACGGACACCGTTTTCATTCCACGATTGCAAGGCACAGAACTGACACTACACCCACATAGTATTGCGCACCAGAGTTGATGGTGCTGGGGGGGAATGGGGGGTCATCATGATGCGTGCGAGGCCAGGTTGGTCCAGCTGCCGACTTTCCAGGCAAGGGATTGGGACATGGGATCCATATTTGGATGTTAAGCTATCATGACGCCATGCAAGAATAGCATAGATTCATGGCAGAAACTCTGTCAGTGGCATCGGCTTTAATTCTATGGGGTATCAAAATTCCGGATGTTAACTATTTAGCACTCGAAGTTGTGGCATTGGTATAGCTATCGGAGAAGAATTGGCAGTTGGACCACCCATCGTTCTAAATGCGTGTACAATTACTATGAAAGTTCAGCAAATGTATTCCTCTTAGCCGTTTACGAGCTTATTCAGGGTTACCCCAGAATTTTCATTTTCAACTTCCCCGACTTTTCCGGGTTTTAAAAAAATTACCCTGACCAATGATAATGTCAAAAATTGACATTTTGAAAAATCGACACGGGAAAATATTTCGCAAAATTAACTAATGACAATTTTGAAAATTAACATAGAAAAAAGTTTAAAATTTAAAAAATTGCATCAAACGTTTTTGAAAGTTTTGCAGATTTTTCCTCGAAAAACGTAGAGAATTTTGCAAGTTTGTCCGCGGAAAACGTGGAGAATTTTTCAAATTTGTACTCGACTACGTTGAATTTTCCTGACTTTTTCAAAATAAGTCATTCTTTCCTGACTTTTCCAGACATTTTCAACATTAATTTTCAAGTTCCCTGACTTTTCCAGGTTTTCTATGTTTTCTTTAATCACCATTATGGAATTGGCTTAATTGAACACATGAGCGATTCGGATAATAACATAAGAGAACAATTTATTAACAGCCACCATCTGCACCAAACGTCCTGTTCCGAGGTTAGAAACGGACACTCAACCAATCATGAATTTAATAAGATGGTGGCAATCCCTCAAATCATCGCTGCAGATGGTCATTTGATAGCAGCAGATTTAGAAGCAATAAAAGGCTCGAGCTGCATTTGCGAGAAGACCCGATGCAGATGCGATAAAATAAAAGCCCACAGCCCGTGAGTGATGGCCCTTTCACGACATTTGGCACACTCCATCGACATCACAGATTTTTGTTTTGTTTCCAAACAGCATTGTCTAGCAATACGTGTACATAGTTGTCCAGTCAAGAAAATAGTTTTCAAATGAACGATTTCTTAGTCGGCAAAAGAAATTGAGCTTTTAATTTCCCAATGGCAGCCCCAGAAACAACAGTAAACAAGCTCGTCGAATGATATACTGTCATGGAAATATATTGTGTTACGTGTATATATATTTTATGCAAGGCCCTTCGAGAATGAACAATGTGAATTTGGATCAAAGCAGGGGTTGTAGCCCTAGTATTAAACACTTTCGAGCATATACCGAACATGTAAAGAACGAGATTAGCATAAACACTCTTGGTTGAAGCATATTGTGTAAGCTTGGTGCAAGCAAATTACACTACTGTAATTTATGACATGTTGCGTGTTAATGTGCTTTTATGTATAATGTTGGGTGTACGCTTGCATTCGGAACATCCATATTCCTTATGCGAATGATTTTTTCACATTTATAAATGCCCTGCATAAACTATACAACTGCACAATATATTTTTAACAAAAAAAAGTATTTTCGGAAAAACGTCTCACGCATCAGTTAACAGAGGTGACACAATCTCGCGTGTTGAGACCCGACATTGTCAAGTCTTTATGCGAACCGAAAAAAGGGGGCAGCAATTCCGCATTTCAGCAATAAATATGAGTGACTGCACTCATGTCAGCGCTCTTGAGATGTGCCAGAGTGCGCGGTTTTCCCGAATAAGATTTCTGATAGGACAACGCTGCAGGCCATCACGCATCCATCAAGATCAGGCATATTTCACGAGTATATAATGGATGCAGGATTATGAGTGTCAAAGTTCTGGTGGGAAGAATTACGAAAGTTAAACGTGTTTGTGACAGCTGTTAAATTGTCCTTATCATAGGAGATGTTAATCGCAACAATATTCGTTGCCACCTTCTAAGCATTTGAAAATAATGCGAATTTCACGCGCAAGCAGCTCTAAATGTAATTATGAATTATGAATTAAGTATAAATGGCAAAGGGGTGATTGGGCCTTTGAAACTAAGTTCCTAGAACAATTGTCAAAATGCCTCATGAAACCAAAAGACAAATTTATTGCCTGACCCCAAGTTCCAAAAAAATCGTGGCATATTTTAAAAAACAACGAATCTAAATTTTCCTTAATATTTGACATGAAAAGAAAATTGTATCGAGAAAATGTGTAATAAAAGAAAAGGTAAAAATTACGTCATTCCATTCATTTACAGTAAAGCCTGTTGAGAGTGACCACCAAAAAAAAAAAAAAAAAAAATGCAATGGTGGTCACTATACAGAATTTTTATGAAGGAAATTAATGTGTACTAGAAAAAAACAAAACCCTAAAAAGTGGTCAACATAAACAGGTGGTCACCATTCAAAGGTGGTCACTTTTCCAGGTTATACTGTAGTTTTTTTAGATATGCTACGAGTTTTCATTGTTTTTTTCTTCTGAAAATGCCTACGCTTCAGGAGGATGGGGGGGAGAGTAACGATTTTTCACAGATGTCCACCAGAGGGAGAAGGGAAGGGGTCAAAAATGCCAAAATACTGTCCACGTGGAAAATGCACAGCCCCTTTGATAATTCTACGTGTAACATTCAAACAGAAAAATGCAGTACATTGTATACACATGTAATTCAGTGTTGAGAATGCGCTGAAGCTAAACTATTACGAACGATTATGTTGCGAGTCACGTCGCCTATAGATGGCAGCAGTTCTATATAGGCATCAATTTACGATGTAAACAACTGCACGTGAGCAGCCCGACGTTGCGGTCCTTCGCAAATACGTGTCCAGGGCAATGAAAAGACGCCAAACAAAGAGCAGCGATGGCCATCGATTTCATTAATGTTTCTGAGACATTGGAACTAGATCTGCAAATAGAGATTGCGGAGGATGCGACCACAGAATGTGACTGAAAAGGATGGCCACATTAACGAGTGGATTCCCGAGGGAACAACAGGAGAAAAAAAAAAACGAGGATGTTAGTGAGATTGAGACAAGTTGGCTTCTACCACGCAACCAGAAAATGTAGGTAAATATCATGCTTTGTATTGTGGCATTCACTACGATCCAATTTCCCGCCATTTTAGCTTCAAATTTAGCGAAAGAAACATTGCATGTCCCACAATATCGGACAAGAAAATTCCCCCCCAAAAAAACAAAACAAATGCAGAGGGGCTATCACGTTTGGAATATTGAAAGACATGGATGAGGATCTTGTTGCATCTTTCTACAAATAATCCGAAAATGCTCTTATGAACTGGCTTCATAAAAGCCAGATTTTTGCTATTCCTGCGCTATTTTTGTTGTTCGAAGCACTCTACTCTTCTTTCGCAGAATACTCGGCTTCTTTCTAGCTTCTAACAAAAATCAGAAATTCAAGAGTGTAGCTTTGAAAGCAACAGTTTTGAAAGCAAGAATTTAGAACTATTCAAGCGTAAAAATTTATGCAGTATATATACTCCTCATTTATAATTCAACGTGATGAATGCGACGATGCTAAGCTAATGGTTAGGATTATATTGCGAGCCACGTTGTCTTTAATGCTTATAAGTTGGCAGCAGTTCCATAGCCGTTCCAAGGGTTTTTATCCAGAAAAAAAAACTTAAATTATAAATAAGCATTATTCCAGCGATATTTTCGTTGTTATTCTTGTTCGTAAAAGAAGCTTAAGAAAGGTCCACTATAGAGTAGGCCTACTGCAGGATCTTGAAAACTTTCTCGAAAAGGATTAAAAGCTTAAATGTATTTTACAACAAGAAAAGAAAGTCTCGAAAAGCAAGTATGGCAAGGTCATGTTTTGAACTGCTGATCAACCTACAATATGGTCATATCAACCCAGCACCTAATTAACATGTCTCTATCAATCTCTTAAGTGCGAATTCAGTGCCTCCTTCTTGTGGAATGAATTATAATGCCAAAGCCAGGGCTTCGATGTTAATTCCAAACGGTACCGACCAGTACCATAATCCCAGGTCAGTACCAATCCGAGCGCGTGAAAAAGTATTTGAGAATTTCCCGTCCGGCGCCATGTTTATCTATTTTTATCATACTTCATATATCTTCTATACTGGTCTTTGCAGGGTACTCAAATCCAATTTCCATATCCGGTTTTTCCCTGATAGGCTTAGACAGGAAGCCAAAGTAGCCAGTAGGGAAGCATTATTCCATTAGTTGTCAGGACCTCCAAAAGCGTCGGCTACCGAGCGGCCATCTTGCCCTCATCATTCATTCGGCTTATTTTGCTTGCGGATCTATGGCACTGTCAGCCATATTTTTGGCAAACCAACTGTTGAATAGGGTTAGATAGTTACTAATTCATCGTTAATCAAAGGTATCAGAACTGTACAATGCGCCCCCTTTCTACGTGGAAATGCACCATGGAATTTTTCATTACAATAAAACCATTTTCGTTGCTTTTAAAAAAGTTTTAAAATGAATTAAATTTTCAACAAAAGAAAAATATCGAAAAAGAAAGGATGTGCAGTAAATAGCAACAGAAAATTCCTTTTTAGCTTATGATAAGGTCGAACAAAAACTACTTATTTCAGGAAACCGCTATTCCATAAATTGATTTCAGTAGATAATTAAAATTCAAAAAATTCGAGGAATATTAGATACAGCTAACTATATTTTGAAACTTATTTTGTAAACAGCGTTGATCAAAAGTGAAATTAGAAAGGCTGGTGTGCGATAAACATTAGCATTTTTTAGAAATGTTTCAATTTTTCTTTACAAATCCAAGCAGCCATACATGTTCTGATATGAATGCTTTTAACTGAAAATTCCCACAATGGAACATTCATAACATCGAGGGGGTGCAGGTCTGACCTGGCATCCACTGATGGTTGACAAGCTGTAAAATAGTATGTTTCATAAGAACGATTTCCATTAGACCTATTTATACTTGTACTCATTTGTATATCGCGAAAAAGTGACACATACAAGCGAACCATATCGATCGAGTCGCCATGTAGTACGGCAGCCGCCATGTGGCGCGCACTCCATGTCATATCTATTTCTGCAGCCCAACTAGACCTTGTTAGACCCTAGAGATTTTCATAAGCATGTTAAACATATATCTATTTATTCTTGATGCTCATATGTCATTTACGGTAACCTGCTCAGAGAAAGTGAAAGTGCGGAGAGATTAAAGCGTTGTAAAAATGTCCAAACTTTCCCAACATATCGTATTGAACTATTTATGTACTAGTGACGACTGCTGTATTGCCGACATTGAAAGTAATTAAAGGAACTTATTAACACGATATTTTGTCTTTTACGTCGTGATCTTGATTTTTTTTCTCATCGTTTTATATTTTACAAACATTTACACAAAAACGAGGAGGAAATACTAGTACATGTATACAGGATTTGATTTGGAAACATAGCATATAACATGTACAAAAGTCAAACTGACGGATTTATCCTGGAATCTGATGCAAAAACATGCATATGCTCAAATTCAATAAACAGGATATCAACTGTAAAAAAGGAAAAGGACGCTCGTTAAGCACGCGAGTTGCCCATTTCCATTTTCAACCAAGTAAACAACCTACGTGTATTTGCCTATTCAATGCCAGCAATAAATGCCGAAAAGCAACAAAATATGTATGTATTCAGTTTCATTCCTGCTAATGCTGAACTCACCAATTCAGATCCCCTATCTTACAGTCAACATGCCATTTGTCAGAAGATGCAGTTGGAAAGAAAATAGAATTAAGAAAGGCAATTTCGACCATATTTCGAAATGTCGTTTACTCAACTGGCTGATTACATTAAAAGTAAGTATATAATCAATTGAATGCAAGAGCCAAAACTGTCCTATAAAAACTTTATATTTTGACATTTCAGTAGTGCGTAAGTAGTCCTTCAGTGCATTCAGTAGTACTGCTAGATATGCTTAATAAACCAGCCGGTTTGCCGGCTTTGCCCGGGCTGTACAGGCAATTCAAATTAATTTCGGCGCTTTAATTATGCATTATTGTAACTGTTTTACATGCATATCATAATGTAAACCATAATGCTGAAAAGCCCGGCATTGCCTGGGCCGTTACTAAAATTCTGACGACGTCATCCAGTACACTTCTTACGATGACATTCTTGTTAAAGATTAATCGGACATTTTGTTAAAGATTAATCGGTCATAATCGGTTAATCGGAAATTTTGGTAAAGATTAATCGTACCCACATACTTCTATTCTTTATACAGTATGAAAAGCATGAAAAGCAAGTGGTAATTTCGTCAGTTTTACATACACGGAATTCCCATACATAAATACCTTTGGGTTAAAAATCTTTTTGATTACAGCAATCTTATTAAAATCAAAATGTAACTCGAATATACTAAGTTAAGAGCTACAACTTTGGAATTTTTGCGTTTTGCTCTCAAAGAGGCAACGAAGACGTTTGGAAATTTGTCCCCATAAATCTATAAGCACGAAATATTAATAATCAAAAACTGCAGAAATTTTTGTAAGTGTTAAAAGAACGAACAGGCTACTCAAAAATATGGCGTAATGCAACTATTCAACCATTTTATTAGAAAGTTTGGGAAGTATCATCATTTTGGAAATATCGAGCACCTGAATTTGAATCTGTATAGTAGCAAACCCTTCGTGGCGGGTGTGCACCTTGGATAACCTTTGAAAAATAAGGAGAAGTTGAGGATATCTCGGAAAATGAAGCATCGCCACGTGAAATGCCGAGTAATTTGGGAAATGTTGAGCCAATTTGAAAAAAAAATTATTAAAAATTCAAGTCTTCTAAAATGCCAGGAGACATTGCACTGATGATTATGAGAAACAGAAAATTTTTAAGAATAATCTAGGGAAAACTTCACAATTTTTTTACAATTTTTGAAATGTATGGGAATAGTTTAGTTTATGGAACAACGGAACATGATATGGTTAAGTCCAAACATTTTTGATTTTATTGGTACGTGAACAGTACAGCACATGTAGTCCTACTGCATATATACAAGTGTACAGTATGCTAGACGAGCAAAATCACAGCCACTGCACAGAAATACAAAATTCAAATATGTCTGCAAGATTATTTTATTTGCGTAACAGTGATTTCAAATATACCGTATATAGTAGGTGCATTTAATTTTTCAAACTAAATTGAAAAACTTCGCCATCTTTCAATCTTCCTTAAGTGAAGGTAAAGATAGGGTTTAGGGCCATTTGGCGCAGAAGCCAATTTTATTTCGCCGCATACGTGGGAAAAACCAGCGCACTTCACAAAATTGATCCAAAAGAGATTAAAGTAAAGACGGCAGGTATACGCAGGGCTTCAGAAGGAAATGCAACCTAAATTACGATTGGCAGACAGTTGCAAAGAGTGCGACATGCCATTTCTTGGGTGGATAAATTTACTTCCAGGAATTTAAAACTTCAAATCTATACCGAGAATAAATTAAATGCAAATTGATTTGTATGCATCGTTAAACCATGGACTGCGTGCGACTCGGCAAGATTAGACAGACATACATGTATCTCATTATGCATAACAGTCCAAAACGTCATTTCTCCTTCTCTACAATTTAATTTTCTAGACTATAAGCAGGAAATTAGTATACAATTTGATACAATTTAATGGCAAACAATTACCATTATTTCTTCCTCCAGAAATATTATATCCCAACTCAGATTGCTAAATTTATATACGTGTACAATTACCTCAAGGATAACGTTAACAGACGTAATGCGGTAAGAGGTAATGAGATAATGAGGTAAGAACGTCTATTTGTATTCGGAAACAAAATAAATGGGAGATGTTTGCAAGTTTTATAGCTTCAACGAATGTACCTGCGCGTCTGCACGTGCAATTTATCTTTAGCGAAGGCAATCCTATGTTTGCCACAGTAAAATTATGAAGTTCCCCAACATGTCTGATCTAGGCGGAGCCAGCACGCATCGCGTCGTCTGCTTGTGAAAGTTATGTATATCATGATAGGCTACAACCCAAGGAAACTGCTACAGAAGGTCATCCAGCGGAAGCTTCAATTGTTCGGGCACATCCGCAGAACGAATGAATCGGAAGATTAAACCCCTGGTGCTTGGGATGACAAGTGGGGTAAACGGATGAGGAAAGCCCCCAACGCGTGTGGGTGGTGGTGCAATCTACAGAGATTGCTGCACCGCTTAGCACATGACAGAGATGGCCGCTAATGGAGTTGGTGAAGATGGCTTCAGAAAGCATTGGACGTTGAGACATTTAGGAAATCGAATTAATCAAACGAACCACATCTTCAATTCGATTGGTATGTTGAATTATGTCAACAATTTCTTGCGTTCCAAAAAAAATGTTAAAAATTAGTCGAGGAGTTTAAAAAAAAAATTAATGTTAAATATTACAGAGGATAAAACGTTGCGTAGCAGGTAAGCTTCGCCCAAAGAATTTGGAAATTCCGACCCGAGCAACTCTGGTCGATAAATGCTTCAATTCGGAGTGATGTCCCAGGAGAGATCGCGACAAGACAGCCAAATTCTCCGCACAAAAAAGCAGACTTCTCCAGGTGGAAAAGCAAATTTGTACTTTTGTCGTGTTTGAGGATCCATCAAAGCGCGTCGCATTTTTTTTTAACTTAATAGAAATGCATAAACTGCGCTTCTGCTACGGCTTTCTTCGGTCTCTATTCGAGGCTTTTTTTTACGGACACGTAATCCCGAGCATTTCTATCCGCGCCATGTCATCATCGAAGATGAGCGAGGATATCGGAAAAGCCACTTCAGTCGCTGGAGGAAAAAAGAAGCTCGGGCGATTGAATTACTGTTGTCGACTTTTTCAAAGGAACATCAAAATCGCCTTAGCCATATTAGAGATGACAAATTGATGAACAGAAGCTGGCCACAGTTTGGCCGTTTCCAGCCGCCATCTCCGTTACGACCCCGTCGCAAATGAGCTCAAAAGTTAAGCCCGTAGAAGATGAGGAACCGTTACGAAGGCAACAACGCGTGACACTTTATCGAAGCATAACCTAGCTGGCAAAAGTTTGGGAAGTACTTTATATGGCGTTGCTCTCGAAAACAGAGTTGCCATTTTCTTGTAAACTATTGTATTCTCCAAACGTTCTATAGACTGCAGGTAACTAGCTCTTATTTTCAAAAACAAGAACTCAGATTTCGTTCTCCAAAACTAACTCCCATATCGTTCTCCAAAACTATAACTCCCATATCGTTCTCCAAAACTATAACTCCCATATCGTTCTCCAAAACTATAACTCCCATATCGTTCTCCAAAACTATAACTCCCATATCGTTCTCCAAA